>UCOM01000451.1:0-79984 GCA_900474385.1 Ormyrus pomaceus
CTCAAAAACGTAGAAGTAAGTTCTACAAGTTCTTTGAATATGTACCGAAAAATTCATGCATTTTGAAAGCGATTAGGTCGGTGATAATTCTGGCGCAGGGGGGTTAAAATAAATTTTATAAAAAATGTTTGTAACATGTAACGGTACTTAAATTTTAAATCAAAATCCAGTGATTGAAAATATTGACTATATTTACATGTTACATATTCATCGAAACATCGCAAGATTTATAAATAATTATTACACTCTAACATTATCAACATCATTTGTTACCTAAAGAAATTTTAATCGTTAAATAACGATAAATAAAATGATAATAAAAATGTCATACTTTATGTTATCAACGACGTGACGGAATGCTTGACTGAAAAATTTAACTTATCTTTATGAAATTAGGATTTGCAACTTATCATAATATGAAATAAGAATTATTGTTAATATATTTGATAAACGATAATACCATTTTTATATATTATATCGTACACGACTTGCTTATTTGTTTAATTTTTTTTGAGTTGATTAGTTCTTTAGTTAGAAAGAAGGGAAATTACGTCTTACTTGGACGTTTTATCAATATGAACGTATTTATAAATTTGCATTCGACACAGATTATTAACTTACCTTAACTTGACACCTAATTGTATCTCTTGTTCGTTTCTTGAGCTGTCTATTTTAAATTGTATGTAGGGCGATCAAACATTTTTAATGCAATAAAATAATATAATATAATAGGTAACAGCTACACATAATAAAGCCTGTGTACCATCATTAAATTATTTATTTAAAACAAAAAGAATTAATTGATACAAATGGAACAGCGTGTAATTAAACTTATGTATAATAGATAATATTTGATTTGCAAATGATATTATTATGTATTTTAGTATTTTAATTAAGAGCAGTTCAAAATTATAGAACTAATTCGATCAAAATTTAATTGTCAATTTAAAATGGAAATGCTTTACAAATATTTGATACACAGTTCCAATCAATTTTTTTTATGGATATCAAATATTTAAAAGATGTTACATTTTAAATACAACTTATGAATATTCTGTGAAATCATTGCACTTAAATTATCGCTTATTTTTTGCAGTTCGTAATTTATATTTAAAAATTACAAAAAAAATAAATAAATAAAAGCTGAAAAACGAAGATTGAAATTGAATTGAACATTTGGTTTTTAGATTGAAGATGCGTGGAATTTGGAAAATCAATTCGTCGTTGACCATTTACAAACTTCTTTTGCGGATGATGCATCGACTTCAACGCATCCAATTACCGCTAAAGTTTATTCTCCAACTGAGATTCGAGGAATATTCGACAAAATATCATATGCGAAAGCCGCCAGTGTAATTAGAATGTTGGAAAAATTAATAGGTTCGAAAAAGTTCTATGGAGCCTTAAATCGTTATCTTAAAGCTCGGTAAATATATTATAGTTTTAAATTTAAAAAGATATAAGATACCGACCATCACAGTTTCCAAAGTTTTTGCCATTTACTTTTATAATGGTTTTTTACCATATCACTTTTTAGTACCCTTTATTTTTAATTGTAGGACGCTACAAACGAAAATTTTAAATAAATTTGAAATGATACGAAAAAACTTGGGAAACAATAATGTCTGATGTATTTCATACGCGCCCTTATTCCATTAATCTCAATGTTAATTTATTAAACCTTCAATTGCACTCTATTCTTTTAGGCAAAGCTCTACTGGAACTCCAGAAGCATTATTTGAAGCTTTTGAAGCGGAATTAGTATCCGAAAACTCAATTAATTTCAATGTAACGAAAGTTATGAATAATTGGACAAGACTGCCAGGATTCCCAGTGGTAAACGTTACTATTAAAGGAAACGAGGTTACATTTTCTCAAAAAAGATTTTACTTAAGGCCGCCAGAAAACGAGACAAGAAAATCAACGTGGATAGTACCAATTAATTGGGCGACACGCAGTAATCCCGACTTTGAAAGCGTCAATAAAGTAGAATGGTTGGATAAAAATGAATCAAAAATTACTATTAGCAAGAAAAATTCAGATTGGATTATTTTTAATCTTCAGCAAATAGGTGAGTAGAACAGTTTTAAATAGGCAAATTGCAATTGGAAATCATTAGAAATAAATGGAAATGAAATCTGATCCACAGGCTATTACAGAGTAAACTACGATGAGGTAGCCTGGCGCCGAATCATCGCTGCACTTAATTCGAAGGATCGTCTTTTAATTCACGAAGTGAATCGAGCCTCGTTGATCGACGATATGCTCAACCTCGGTCGGGTTGGTTTTCTGGACTACGATCTCGTACTTGCAGGCACGCGTTATCTCGTCGACGAAACTGAATACATACCGTGGAAAGCCGCCTTCAACGGTTTTTCCTATCTGAATAAGCATTTTATTAATCGTCCTGACATCTTCCCTTCCTACAAGGAGTACCTGTTCCAGTTACTCGAACCGAACTTTAAGAGATTGAGGTTTGACGAGGCCAAAGGTGAAAAGCACACTGACACTTTGCTAAGGAAACTCACGCTTGATTGGCTGTGCTATTTTGGTTATAAAGAGTGCACAAAAGAAGCCGTCAATCTCTTCCAAAAGCAGAAAAAGGATTCAAGGTGCTTTATTGAAATAAAATTTAAAATTTTCTTTACTACTAATATTAAACGTATATCTTGTTCAGTTTCAGTATACCACCTAACAAGCGAAGTTATGCTTACTGCACGGGTATCAGGGAAGGAACTGACGAAGATTGGGAATACCTGTGGAACAGACTTAAAAAATCAAACTATGCCGCTGAACAAATGACTATTTTAACAGCTCTCGGCTGCTCTTTGAATCCTGCCAATTTGAATAAGTAAATTTTTAGTTTCACAGCTATTAATGTTCCGCAAAAAAAAATCGAATCAATCACGAATATAAAATATATTTTCAGACTTTTAAATACTGCAATTACGCCCGATCTCGAATTGAATCCGATAAGATTCCAAGATGCCGAAAAGGCTTTTAAGAGTGTAATGAGCGGTAGTACCGTCGGCATAGGTGTAACTTTAGATTTTCTTAACAAAAATTACGAAAATATCAACAAGTAGTAAGTAAATTCTTTTTTACTCTATCAAAAATAGTCAAGTTTTTATAATTTTAATTACTTTTGCATTTGATTCTTTAAATTTAGCTTTAAAGATTACGGAGTAATCAAGAGTTCTATAAGTTCGATCTCCAAACGATTGACATCTGACGAGCTCGTTAAAAAGGTAAGCTTTGAAATTAATTTTTTCTTATATTCGCTTTTTCTCAATTACTCGTGCCTTTTTCTAGTTCGACCTCGTGGTTAAAAATCTCTCAGAGAAAATTCCAAGCATTGCTAAATCGCTTCAATCTTCTCAAAAACGCTCCAATACTGAGCGTTCGTGGTACAACAATCGTGCTCCGAAAATCGGCGATTGGTTGAAGAGGAATAAGCCAGAATCGTTGATGCGTCTTCCTACAGTTGCAAAACCGAATTCTTACGATATATACATCAGGCCTTACTTTGAAGAACGTAACTTTACTTTCGACGGAAACGTCACCATTGATATAACAATTGAAAAAGACACGTGGATGATAGGTCTTAATGCGAAGTATCTAAATATAGAGGACATAAAAGTAGAAGGCAAAGAAATCATATTAGCTCATAAACTAGATGAAGCCACGGAGAGATTAAATATTGAATTCGAGCAAAAACTGATCGCCGGCTCGAATCTTAAATTGCGAATAAAGTACAATGGTTATTTGAAAGACGACATGAAAGGATTTTACAGAAGTTCTTACATCAACGAGAAAGGGGAAAAAATGTAAGAATAAAAAAAGAGCTCATAGAAGAACCTAATTTAATAATTTAATACTAATAATCGACATATGTTCATATTTTAATTTAAAATACTTATTACCATTTTTGTCTTTATTAAGATGGATAGCAAGCACTCAATTCGAGCCGACTTTCGCGAGAAGAGCTTTCCCCTGCTTTGATGAACCGTCTTTCAAAGCTACGTTCACGGTGCACATTGCAAAACCGAAAAATTATCACACTCTCAGCAACATGGGATCGTCTCCCGTACAACGTAACGAGTAAGTTAATTTTTAAACGAAGTAAATTAATTTAAAAATTTGCGAAACAGCGTTGGCTTTATTTGCGAATTTTGTTACAAATTTTTACGCGCAACAGTCTATTAAAAATAAGTTGATGACTTTACAGATCTGACGGTGAAGTCTGGGACCATTATAAGCCAAGTCTGAAAATGTCGGCGTACATACTAGCTTTCACCGTAACCAATTTTGAGAAATACGTAGGTTCGAATCAGCCTTCTCGAGTATCAGTGTGGGCAAGATCGCAATTGAAAGATTACATGAGTCACGCGCCTGACGTTGGTCACCAAGCTTTAGGATTCTTAGAAAATTTGACCAACATCAACTATCCCCTTGACGAAATGAATTTCGTGGCCGTTCCCGACTTTGATATGGGCGCTATGGAAAATTGGGGACTCGTCACCTACAGGTAGAAATCCGTCCTCCAAAATATGAAATTTTTATTATTCTGATTACACTTTGCTTATACTAATTTGACGATAGGGAGTACGGTCTGGCGTACGGCGAAGCAGCAATACCTGCAACTTACAAACGGTATGTCACAACTACTATAGCTCATGAATTGGTGCACATGTGGTTCGGCAATTTGGTCACTTGTGAATGGTGGAGCTATGCATGGCTCAACGAAGGTTTTGCTGATTACCTTTCTTATATAGCTGCTGATTCAGTGAGTTCTGTTTTAAAGTTTTATTGCTGTCCAGCTTCACGTGAAAGCGCTGTTTGTCTCTGAGCTAGGAATAACATTCTTTTTTTTGCTTTAGATTGAACCGAGTTGGCAATTGTTGAAACAGTTTGTAGTCGAAGATTTACAAAACGCTTTAGCAGTTGATTCGTCAGAAACCTCTCATCCCATGAATAACAAAGTTGTTACACCGGCTGAAGCTAAGAAAACGTTTGACACAATTACTTACGCAAAAGGTAAGTGAAAAATAGGGTATCTCTCAATTTTAATAGTAATAATAATCGAACGTTTTAAATAAATTTTTTATAATTTCAGCTGCAAGCGTGTTACGAATGTTCCACCACAGTCTTGGAAAAGATGTATTTATCGAAGCGCTACAAATTTACCTAAACAATCGCAAATATGATACTGCCAAACCAGAACATTTAATAGCAGCAATCAAAGATCGTTTAAAGCAGAAGAAAATTGAACCACCAGGTAGCCTCGACGTCGATGTTCAAATCGCTATTGAAAGCTGGATTTCCCAATCTGGGTATCCAGTTGTAAATGCCACTCGTAAAGAGCAAAAGGTTGTTCTTTCCCAGGTAAAAAAAATATTATATTTTCAAACATTTTAGAATGATTTGCTGACATTTTAAGTTTATCTTAAATTTATCTTTTGCTTTAATTCATATATACGGCATCTATTTATATTTAGTATTAAAATTGTTACCGAACGAGAAGGAATTTATTTTTAAACTTTTGATAATTATAGGAACGATTTCTTCTGCAATCCAATCTCACCGCAAAACGGCGTTCTTACTGGACTCCTATAACTTATACGACTGAAACTGAGCTTAACTTTGATAATACAACACCACGTTTATGGCTAGGTGGAGAAGAAAAAACTATTAGCGTAAAACCCAACGATACGTGGTTTATATTAAACGTTCAGGAGATTGGCTTCTATCGAGTGAATTACGATGTTCCTACGTGGAAGAATTTAATTAAATTACTGAACAGCAATGACTTCACTGTAATCAACGAGGTGAATCGCGCCCAATTAATTGACGATGCGCTGAACCTTGCTAGAGCCGGTTACCTCGATTTTGACATTGCTCTCAATGCCACGAAATATTTGCGCAAAGAGCCGAGTCATTTCGCCTGGAAGTCGTACTTCGATGGTATAACTTACATCGCCCAGAGATTCGAAGGTCACAAAGAAATTAATCAATTCTTGAGTCGCTATGTTTTATCCCTAATTTCCAATAGATACAAAACCCTCGGCTTTAAAGAAGACATGAAGAACGATCAGCATCTGGAACAGCTTAACAGACAATTAATTTTGTCCTGGGCCTGCAAATACAATCATACGGACTGCCTTGAACAAACTAAAGAGTACTTCCGACAAAAGAAGTATGAATCCAATATTAAAAGGAGCATTTCTGTCACCGAAATTTAATTGCTTATTATTTGTTTTTCCTCTTTTTTTTTTAGTAAGGCGCCTGTTACGCCAAACATTGCAGTGACAGTTTATTGCACAGCGATAGCTTATGGAACGTCCGATGATTGGAATTCATTATGGAACGAATACACGACAGCCATTTTAGCAACGGATTACTTAATGATGCTTAAAGGCCTTGGTTGTTCTAGAAACGCTACGGTATTGGAAAGGTAAATCACTTAGGTAGATTATTTTGTTAAAAAGAGACGCTGATTAAACTCGACGCATTGATTTTTTTAAAAGGTATCTGGATAAAATCATAGCAAAAGATTCAAAAGTTCGCAGACAAGACGTGGGAACCGCTTTCTCCTCAGTCTACACGTCCAGTGCAGTTGGCTTAGAAACGGCTGTTAATTACTTTGTTAAGAATCGTGAATCCTTATATAATTAGTAAGTAAATTATAAAATTGAATATTATAAAATTAATGATGACTTAATTGTCAAAGAACATTTATATTTTTTTTTATCTCGTGTGAAATTCATAGCTATGGTAATTGGAACGACGTCGGATCTCTATTTACGAGTTTAGCTGGTCGTATTTCAACAAAGGAGCAACTTAAACGGGTAAAATAAGATTAAGTTTTTCTACGCTGATTCAAAATTTTATTTAGACAAGCTTACCTTGATTACTTATTTACGTAAATTGCAGCTAGAAGAATTGTCAACGGATAAGAATTTAACAAACATTCACTCTTCCTTAAAATCAGCCGTAAGTACTGCCAAGAAAAATCTCAATTGGTTCGATCAAAATTCAGAAAAGATTTTGACGTGGCTTAAAGCTTATAATCCAGAAAATCCAGAGGAACCTGAAAGTGAAGATGGCAAAGGTAGTGCAATAGGACTAATGAGTCTTTCTTTCTTAACGATATTATATTTTGCTTTATTAGTAAGCTACATTTCATGATAGATTATACGTGCAATATTCGCTATATTCAGTGTTAAAAATTTATAAAGTTAATAATTGTATATATTGTGTATATATATACGTGTGATATATACGCGTAAGAAACACAAAAATTATTTAAATAAATTTAAGTATATTATATTTTTTTTATATCAAAATTTCTATAATTAAAATTCACATACTAATTTTAGTTAGGACTGCTTAAGTCCCTTCAAGATACTTCCTAAAATGGAAAGTATGTAAGTGTCATGCTTACATTTTCATTTCATTACGAACGATTGGTGTCGCTTCCTCCAACTACCAGGAAAAATGGCCACACGAACTGCTAAAAAGTGTGATAAACGTCTATTTTACTGCAACATTTGTGTATTGTCTAATTATATTTATGTCAAATTAATTTATTGTGTAAGTGAAAAAATTGTTTTTGTCTATATGTCATATGATTATTTGTTTCTGTCTTTGTATAAAAATGATATTTTTTATTTTGTATTTGTGCGCAAATATTGCTTTTATGATGTGTACGCTGTCATTATTAGTAGTTAGTAGAAGATTCCCATGTTCATAATAAATGTAAAGAATATCGTTTTGACAAAAAATTACTCTATTTTAACTGTCTATTATACCCACTCTTTTCTAACATGAAAAAGGTGTATGTATATATTATTGTGGTTCTAAAAGTTTTTTCAAATATGCAATTTAATCATAAAAACATTCATCATTCATCTGTAAAAAAAATAAAAACGTTAACCAAAATATTCATTGTGTATATGTATCAAAAATTGATGTATTGATTGTTATTTCACACTGAGCACTGGTTTTATGCATTATATATACACGCATGTAATGTAAGTATGCAATGTTCTTAATTATGGTGTTTTTAAGCAAAAACCTTTTAAGAACATGAGTCATCAATATACTTTCTCACACTTTGTTATTAAACTTTAAAAATGAGGTACCAAACCATAAGGAGGAGAGTACAATAATCTTACATGAATATAACGTTTTATAGTAATGATAAAATATTAACATGAAGGCATGTATGCTTACCTATAGTACCTACAGTAGTTGAATGCCAATTGTTGACCTGTCATATTAGCCGAAACTGATCCGAAAACTGAACTAAGTGATAAAAAACGAATGAAACCATGGCAACTATATTCAGTTGGAAGCCACTCTTTTGAAACCTTCCTACCTTTGTTTCAAAGAAGCAGGTTTTAAGGTCAAATTTTTAATAAGTCAAAGATTGAATAAGGATCAAGTAAGTAATTTATAAGACTTGTAATCTATGACGCACACATAAAGAAATTATTATATTCGGAAATACTTTTCCCAGTATTTATAAAACTAAGCATTAAGAGGCGCGATAGCAAGGCAACAATACGCAATAATATAACTTACTTCCCTCTCCTTATGTTTTAGAATTCCGGGATTTACTATATTAAAAGGTCCTTTAAAATTGTCCCAATTTGTGTTTTGTAATATTAATTAGTCATTAATTTTTAAAAAAAAACTGAAAATTTGAATTCTAAAAGCAAAACTTGTTCTTTAATCTTATGGCGGTCACATTTCAGAATTTCTTATATTTTTTACATTTTTTTGCAAAATCTTCAAAAAAATACACACCGTACAAAATGTAAATAGATGTAAAAAATTCAAAATTTAATATGAGCAAAAATAAATTTAATTTATTTTTCAACTCAACAAGTCCAGAAAGATTATTTTAATTTAATTCCGCCAAAACTGTGCAAAATGTTTGTTTCAAAAAATATTTATTATATTTGATTAAATTTCCATTAATTCCAAAAATAAATAAATATCTGTAGATACATGAAAGAATATAAATAAATATCAATAAACATACATTATGCTCCACTTATGATATTTACTTTTAATTCTTACAAAATGTATTTTTATTAAATTAAATTGTAATTCAATACATTTTTCATTTACAATATGTCATATCTAAATTAAATAACCCGCTGAAAAACAAACTGCTGTTAATGACTTGTTAAAAATCTTGAATCCATGAATTTTCCACATTAGTTCCAAAACGTTTAGAATTTCCATGATTAATTAAAAACACATAATGTATTGTAAAATAAATTAATAAGAAAGGTTAATCGAAATATTATATATTTGTATGTTTATTTATTAAACAAACAGCAGTACCCATTGACAACAAATTCTCAATGCTTCTTACGAACACCATTGCATTTTCTCATCACAAATTTATGTATCGTCATCCTTTCTTTCTCTGATTAAGAGTCTAATCGTTTTATGCACTATGTGACGTAAGTACAAATGACAGTTACGCAGAACACGTTTTGTAATACTGTAATTATATTGTTTAGAAAACGACAATTTTTTAATAACATCAAATATAGTTTATCATATTCCCTAAAGAGAATTTTAACATAACAGTATCATGTTTTTGGCGCAGTTTTACTTTGTGAAAGATAAATGAGTATAGAGTTTTCTTATTTCGAACATTAAAAGTAAACACAGCATACAAAATAGCTGTGACAGCTAAAAGTCACATATAATCTTATTTTATTACCTAAATATTGACCGAGCAATTATTGATCAATAATAATGATTTTATAAAAAAAATTTCAAGAAATAAGATAAATAATCAAAAACTTTCTTTCCATTTATTTTATCGCAAACATATAATTTTATTATTGTTTTTATAAAGTCCTCCAAAAAATTGCTACTTTCGCTTTTCCGTAAACATTATTATTGTTTATTTACACTTAAATACAAAAAATACTCAAATATTAAACGCTTATTCAAATTGATTGTGTAATATAAACTATATCCATAGATGCTTAATTAATTTGCAACAAACATTTATCGGTAAAACAATGTTTTTGAATCGTTCTGTTAAAAAAATAATGTTTTCTATTGAATCAATACCATATAAACATATTTGTTGCAAATTACAATAATTAGAAGTAAAGTTAAATGTATGTAGTTATTATAAAAACACGATTACACGCTTAATTCTTGCTCACATATAAAAAGAATAATGAAGTCATAACAAACACAATGAAAATTTAAAGATCCCAACTTTCACCAGTTTTGTTTCTCTATTTTTTTCATAAATTCGTGAATAAATTTTTCATCATAGACTTTGTATATTAAAAATTTGATTTATTTACACTTAAATACAAAAATGATTTAATAATATCTTATGTATCTTAATTTTATAAAAAAGAATGTTTATAATATTCTTATGCATATACCGTCTATGTAATAATTGTTTCAAAGGACACCGCAGCCACCTTATGGAAATTGACTTTTAGTGGAATTGGCTGAATTTTTGATGTATTATACTTTATGGCCTCCTGATCAAAAGTGTCCATAGGGCACAAAGTCTAAAATTGAACAGTTTCGAGATATGGGATGGTGACTGCGAAGTCCTTTAAAAATGTTCTGTTCTTATTAGTAAAGAAAATTTCAGAATAATTCTCTATGCTTGCTTTATAAAAGATACGTTTCAAAAAACTAAAAAAAACACAATAAAGGAATGCTATATATTTATGTCATAAGTAATCTCGGCTTTATATGTTTTTTAAAATTATATATTACTGGTAATTTTCTTTAATTTAAACAAATTATTGGGAATAGCTTTGTATTCAGAGCATCATTAAAACCAGAAATTTAAAGAGCTCTTAAATACGATGGTCCGCTATCTTAAAATTAGTTTATGTCACTTGAGAACATATTCATTTTTTACATTGTTTGAGATAAAATTGGGAAAAGTCGCCTAAAGTAAAAAATAAAATCTCTGTTTCAATTCGACAATTTTGCTGTACGTCCAGATAAAATTTCAGACATTACCATTTCATGCATTACATGCATTAACCCGCGCTGCTGCTTTTACACGGCGTTTCTTTCGAGCCACTCTTGAATGGTTGCGTGATTATTCTCCAGCCAGCGGATATTCGCCTCGGCTTGTTCCACCGCTTGTTCCACAGCTCTCGTCGCACTGCCCAATTCCTCCTTGTGCTCGTTCGCGAACTCCAAGAGCTTAAAAGGTTTAAAGAGATTTTCGGTTAAGAGATCCTTCTACCTTTTCGAGGGAGATGAATACTTACATCCTTAAGCTCGTATTTGGTGTTGATACGCTTCGTCGAGGACTTGACGATATTATTGATCGTCAGAAGTGAAGTTCCGAAACTGTAAAGAGAAGGAAATCCAGGTGAGAACGCCGTTCTATCAAGAATAAAACGTCGACGTACGAAGACTTACTATTCCTTCAGTCGGTTCCATTTATTCCTAAAGTAGTTGAACGTCAACGGCTGACCGATGATATTATTCGAAACCGAGCCAAAGACTCGCGTGACGTCCTGCTTTCTGATTCCGGAGTTCTCAGTGAGGGCCCAATCGAGGTACCTGCTGAGCAGCCAAGTTTCCCTGGTACATCCGAGGGCGTTCAGCAGGAGATCCTTTTCGGAACCGACGTTGGTCTGGAGGTAGCGTTGCCACGTGAACTCCCACTCGGCTTGTCCACCGACGCGAATAGCCGTGCAGTAAACGACGCTCTTGAGATTCGGCGAGATCGGGTTCTCGCGGTTCGGATTCGAGCTGTTGCGCCAAGCTGCGAATTGGCCGACGGCGTTGCGGACGCAGTCCTCGTGACCGAAGCTGCAGGCCCAGCTGAGGACGTCGATTCGCGTGAAAATTTTCAGCTGCGGATCTTCGAGATTGTCCTTGAAACTGACTTGGCGATAAACGTTGTCCAAGAGTTTTAGGGTAAACATCTACGAACATTAAAAAAATGGTTAACACTAGCAGTGCTCGTGAACAGAAAACATTATTTTTATGTAAAAATAAGTCCATATTCATCTCTTTTTTTAAATTATGAATTTTTCTTAATTAAAACATGAGAGAACTGATAATTATATCACAATTAATTAATTAAAAAGTTAAAATTGCACCACTGAAATAATCAGAAAAGGTTATAATAACAGAAAGATTGAACTCTTGAATGGAGCTAAAAATATAGCTGAGCAGATATAGCTTCGCGAGTCAATGTAAAGCAGCAGTCTTAGCTCGATGAATTGGTAAATTACCCTGAACTTGTCGTAGCCCTGAAACTTGACGAGCATGTTATCGAGGAAGCTCATGGCCGTGAGGGCCGCCTTCCAAGGCAAGTATTCGGTCTCCTGGGCGAGATAGGAGGTCACGTCCATGGCCGTCATGTAATTGAGCCTGCCGGCCCTGGCCAGATTCAGGGCGTCGTCGATCAGCTGTGCCCGATTTATCGTCGAGATGTCCTTGAAATTTTGGCTCTTCAGCTGCGCGATCAACAGCTTCCAGTTTGCTTGGTCGTAGTTCACGCGATAGTAACCTGGTTTGCGGAGATTTTTTTTTTACATTAGCTTCGTTAAAAAATCTATATAGCTTTCGATTACAACGTCTTACCGGTTTCTAAGATGTTGAAGAGAAGCCAGTCTTTTTCTCCGGCGCCAATATTCTTCAGCGGAATGCTCTTCTCAGCCCTCATCCAGATCGAAGGCTTGGTGGCATTAAAATCAAGTTTCTTGGAGGTCGTGTAAGTAAGGGGAATCCACCAAAGAGGATCTTCCCCTTGAGTGCGGTTTCTAAACATAAATCGCTCCTGAAAGCAAATTTGGCAGAAATAAAGGTCTCCGTCTAATATCGACTTAATTTTCGGGCAATTCGGTTGATTTTTACCTGAGTTATTTGAGCGCTATCATTCGCGTAATCGCGCGCGACAGTGACGACGGGGAATCCAGTCTGCAGAGTCCACGTGTCCATTATTTGCTTTATAGTCACGTCCTGCTCGAGGACCTTGTCCTCGTGAGCCTGTTTCGTCAGCGCGTTCCACAGGTCATCTTGCTCCGCGCTTTGGTACGCTCTGAAAATTTCGAATTTCGCGGGATTGAGCAATGGCAAGAGAGTAAAGGTCAAGTTTCTTGATGCAAGGTTAAGATCTATATATATATATATATATATACTGACTTTCCCCTGAGGTAATTCGTCAAGCCGCGCTTGAAGACGTCAGTTGTGAGGAAATGATCCATCATGCGAATTATGGAAGCACCTTTCGCGTAGGAA
This sequence comes from Ormyrus pomaceus, assembly GCA_900474385.1. NCBI lineage: Eukaryota > Metazoa > Arthropoda > Insecta > Hymenoptera > Ormyridae > Ormyrus > Ormyrus pomaceus. Next base: position 13,276 of record UCOM01000451.1, read on the forward strand.
ATTCGATCGAAGATTTCGTTAATCTCGTCGGGATGTCCGACCTCGATAGATATGGGATGCGAGGACTCGAGCGCGTCCAGACCGAAGACGTTTTGCAATTCGTGCACGACGAACTGCTCCAAGGCCTTCCAGCTCGGCTCCACCTTTTTGTTAATTAATACGATTAAGAGTTTGCTTTAACGAAGCCAAATAGTTTTTACAAATATTTATACGCTTACTGCGTTGATTCCTATATTTTCAACGTAACTGGCGAAACCTTCGTTTAACCACAGATCGGTCCACCAACTCGGTGTTACTAAATTTCCGAACCACTGATGGGCCAGCTCGTGAGAAACGACCGTTGCGACTCGCTGTTTATTATTATTTGTGGAAACTCCTTCTTCGAATAACATAGCCGTTTCCCTGCGGTTAAAAAAAATTCATTTTCAGTCATTTTTATCGCCCGGCTTAGGAGCTGAATCGCCGTTAAACCGCACCTGTAAGTGATGAGTCCCCAGTTCTCCATGGCGCCGGCCGAGAAATCGGGAAGGGCAATCATGTCTATTTTCGGCAGGGGGAACTTGATTTGGAAGTACTCCTCGAAGTATTTGAGAATCTCCGGGCCGATTTTCAGACTGTAAGCCGACTGCTGTATGGCCTCTTTGCGCGCCCAGACGCTCACGTTTCCCTCTTTCGAATGCAGCGCCTCGAAGTCCGAGACGATGAAGGCAACGAGATACGTCGACATCGGCACCGACTGCTCAAAGTGGTCCCAGACGTAGGCGGGCAAACCTTCGCTGAAATATCGCATATTTTTTTTTTTTTTTTTTCCATTTTAGCCTGAGATCCCTGCGAGTCCGGTCTGTTGAATTAAGATTGATTTTAACGATAAACGAGGCTTACACTACTCGGGTTTCATTCCGCTTTGGCATATTCGAAATGGCAGTCATGTTCTGAGGTCGAGCGATGTTGATCTGGAATCTAGCTTTGAGTGCCGGCTCGTCGAAGCAGGGAAAAGCTCGACGCGCATCGGTCGGCTGAAACTGCGTCGTTGCGATCCATCTGCAAATAATTTTAATACAAAAAGAGTGTGATCTCAAGTGTCGAAAGAAACCTTTTTTTTTAACTTGCACAATTTGCCCCACCTCGTCTGATTGTTGACGGTGTAGCTGCTTCTGTAAAAGCCCTGCAGATAGTCGTTGAGGCGGCCGACGTATTTCAGATGAACCAAATACTGCTTTCCGGCCTTGAGTGTGTCCGCCACCTGTATAACGTGGAACTGCCTGGCTGTGTCGTTAAACTGCTGATTCAGCCTCAAGACTTTACTCTTGCCCGGCACAAGCGGATACTCCTTTATGCTCGTGAATTCCTCGTCAATGGTCATGTCCACTGCGTGCAGGACCACTTTCTTCGTGTTCTCGGTGACGTTGACGACGATTTTCGCCTACATTGCCAAGCGTAAGTAACTCGTAAGAATGCAATAAAAGCGGGAAAAGCGCAGGATTCATTTGAATGCAGCCGCGTTTACCTCTCCGTTGAAGGTGAAGTTACCCTCCCAGATGAAGGGCACGAGATTGAGCTCGTAGCTGTCCGGACGAACGGACGTCGGCAGCCTGACGTCCAGCTTCTTCTTGGAGGAGGCGCCGAGCTTTCGGCCCGACCTCGAGGGCATGAAGTCGGCCTCCGCGTTGCCGTTGAACCTCCTCTCCTCGGTGCAGGGCGAGAAGTGGTAGACCAGCAGGCCCGTGACGACGACGCAGCCGACGAAGGCCAGACCGAGGGCGAACACGCCGCATCGGCTGATCGTGCAGCCGCGCTTGCGGCCGAAGGTCGTTGTGCGATCGTCCATGTTCATCGCACTCAGCGACTTTGTCATGCTACTGCCGCTCGATAGTCTGCGAATCGTTAAGGAGGATCGTATGTGACAGTGGTATCAATGTTCAATATAAAGACTGCACTGGGCCTCGCTTTCAAAACTTTCTCGGGCGATCGGAAAGAATTGTTATTTCGTTTGTTTTTCTATTATTATGAAGTGCATTATAAGTACATTCCATGTTCTTGTATCTTTAATGCCGCAACATAATATTTTGAAAATAAAAGTCCGAACGCCCGTAAGTAAAAGTTGAACGTATCGGGGCGACAAAAAAAAAAACTCGAAGCTCTCTGCATAATTTATCTTAGAAACTGACGAAAAAGCAAAAGTCGGAATAGCTTTCTAAAGTCGGCAGATTTGCGAAAGAAGTCGGAACGGCGCGCATATCCAATATTGTCATTTGCCGAATAGGTGAAAGCTGCTGGGAGGGTCCGCATAATAACGCAACAGTGGCGCCCGGCTAAAAAAGAGAGCTCAGCTAATCAAGTTTATCGCGATACGCAACCATAACTAACGTCGGGTCAACAGAAGAAGATTCTTAATTACTATCCGCGCTCTGCTGCTACATAAATTCCCTCCTCTTTCCTTTTTTATGGATTCCTTTTCCGAACCGCCTTATGGCGATGTGAACGGGGTGAAGGTAGCGCAGCGTTGATCGTTAAAAGTAATTAACGCGCGAAAGTCGAGATTAAAGCAACGGACGTCGCTGCTGAAGCGCGCCGGACGTGTCAAGGAAACTCGAGAAGAGTTTGTAGTAAAAAATTAATCAGCTTTATGCTTATTATTGCGGGCGTTTCATTATAGGAGGGCCGCTTTAATAAAAATTTATCGTCGCGGATTCTTTCGCCGGGCTGTAAATTAAATTTCTTTTTTCCCGCTTATTCAATTTGAATTTTCCTTTGAGGGACTAATTTTGCAATTGTCTGAAAATTCACGCCAATTCAGCTTGTTCGCGCGGCGTTAAAGCAACCGAGAAATCCCATTGACCGGCCAGGCGCATGAGTCTAGCTGAAAAAATGTGAACTAGGCATTATCTAATTTTATGAAAGCCAGCAGAGAGTGAAACAATCATCAGGCTGGACGGATTCAATTGCTTTTATTCTACATTGGAATACAAAAGCGCCGGGAGAGGCGGTCTGCGCGGCAATGTAAACAAAAATTGAGTCCGTCGTGCGGCGAGAGAGCAGTGAATAGACGCGGTACTCAACGACTGGCGCAAGGCATTTCAAGGCGAAAGAGCGCGGGAGGCCTACGTTCAACGCGTGCTTACGCGCATTAAAACTCCTGCCGATCGCTTTCCGCCAATGGAAAATTCAGCTTGCGAGTTGCTTGCTTTGTGCAGGAGTCGAGCGCTTCAAAGCACCCGACATGGGCGTTCGCGAATGCCGTCAAAGGTTTTTCTCCGCACTTTCTCCGGATTCTTAGTTATGCGGCGGCTCCAGCTTGGGGTAATTGACTTTGGAGCTCGAGTCGAAAGATGTTGAGAGTAGAATAAATAGTAAGAAATAGCTGGGAAAAACTTATCGACTTATTCAAATTTTAATATAAGTCACTTATAAAATTGTGAATTTATTAGAAAATACAAGTTTTTTCTTTGCTTAAACAATTATTTTAATACTTTACCAGGGTGGCTGTTATAAATCTTAATGCTGAATTACGAATAACACGAAGTATGGCCATTCATTTTTGCACATAAACTATATAACGTTGGAACAATAATTCTTCGCGATACAGCAATAAAGTTTTTAATTTTTAATCGAGTGGTTTAAACGTTGTCTTTTAAAATAAAAAAGCCATCACTCGCTAGATTCCGAATCAACGAAGAAAACAATTTTGTCGCCCATTACGCCTCTTACAAATAATAAATAAAAGTATATGCTTCCTTTTAATCATGAAAATTCGATAATAAAAAATATTTGAAACGCGAGAGAAACTCAGATTCACCTAAGCGCAAAAGTTAGACAATCGGCAATAATTGCACAAGAGGATTGTAAAAGGTTAAAATAAATATTTACGTGGGAGAACGCGGGGTCAGCGGCGGCCGATCGGACTCTCAGCGTATATCTCTTTGGTATTCACGACACACGCACCCGCACGCACACACGCAGAGGCCTCTGCGTTCCTTGACGCCCGAGGTACAACTGCGGCCCCGGCGATCCTTAAACCTCGCGCATAGCGGCTCGCTGTCGGCTCATTCACGGCGTCTCCTTCTCTCTCTCTCTCTCTCTCTCTCTCTCTCTCTCTCTCTGCTTCGTCTACCTTGCCTGACCACCTACCCCACCCTTTTCGTGGATTTTTTTCGTCTGGCCGGTATATCCTCTTATTCCGCGCGGTTATGCGCATCCAGCCGGGATTCTTTTTCACCTTTCAATACCTCGGCGGCGGTTTTTAAATTGCCGGACGTTCGTTCGCCGCGGTCAAGATGCGCGCAACAGATTATTGGCGGATGGGTGTATATATCGCGGTGGCGACTTTTAAGACTTTTGCGCTAAATGTTTTTAACGCAGCTGTATTTTGCGCTGTATACAAAAGAGAAACACTCGAGTTAATGAAGAACGAAAATAAGCGAATTTGTTTTCCAGTTATATAGATCTGGAAAAATGTTATAGTTGTCAGCAGATAGGGGGGAAATGTAAGTAGTTGTCGTAGTATTGGGAAAAGTAAATTAAAAGTTATCAAAAATATGCTTTGTATTTTATACTTCGACAAAGTAATCGAGCGAATTCGATTAACAATTCTGTGATCAGTCTTAAATGCAAGTGCGTTCTCAATGATGAATATGAATTGACCAAAAGCATATATATCGAGTCATACCGTTACGACAGTACGGTTCAAATGTGCGTGTCGATGAACGCAGTGTTTTGCAGTGAGGTAAATAACGTGACTACAATACTTTGAACTTATATCCTTTACGACAAGAACTTGTTTTTGTACACATTTTTTCAGCGACTGCGGAAGTTACGTATAAAGCAGTACTGAAGACGATACTTTCGAATTTATATATACTACTCATAATTTTGTCCCCCGTCGATCACTATATTATAAAAAAATTTGGTCGCTTCCTGCGCACTGATAATAACGTCAAAAAAAAAAAAAAAAAAATTTGAGATTATATAACTGCAAAATTTCGTTTACGTAAGATTGTAGCTCCTGGTAAATCGCTTAAAATGTTGGCTGTGCTAAAAATTAAAGTCCACTAATCCGCCACTCGTTCTGTACAGGAGTAATCGTACAATAACACTACAGAATAATCATAAGAGAATAGCTACGTAACAGCGAGTCGGACTGGGAGTATGTCCAATTGCTGTACAGGTTCGATGATGGTAAATGGTATGAAAGTCTCGAGGCTTGCCAAAACCGGATTGCGGATCCTCCTCCATTAGCAGCAGCCTATAGATATACAGTAGGACCCGTACGTGCACAGCCGCCGTGAGCAGGATGAAAAAGCGACTGCTTTACAAGCGAGTTTTTTCGCGCAACATATTACGTCCGAAAAAAAAACGCGGCGCACTCGTGAAATGCGGATGATTTTTTAAATGAAAGAATCAGATAAAAATGCTGTAAAGTAATTAGACGACGGTAAATTAGTTGATTAGTGCGAACGGGGCTTCGAACTATAGGAGAAAGAAGCCGCGTAATGCAGGTTAACCGAACAACGCAGTTTCCAATGATCGGGTAAGCTCGTGCATGCAGGTGGACGCGCATAATAAGCGAGATGGCCCTGCACGCGGCGTTCGGAACTTGTAATCTAGCCGCTTAATCAACCCCCTTGCGGTCCTTCCGCGGTGCAAATTATCGGGCTCAATTACCGCGCTACCAGTGCGCCGTATCACAATGCTGGAGGGAGAGAGGGACAGAAGAGGCGGACGCGCGCTGCTTTAAAAAAATAAAACGCTACTCCAGCGGTGGTGGTGCATCCTTAAATCAATCTCTTTGCTGGGACACTGGTACGAAGCGAGCAGCAAATTTATCGGCCTGGCTTTGGCGCACTTTTGAAAATTTATCGCGCGCTCACTTTGGGCTCCCGTAAACTTATCGAGGAATGGCATCTCGCTACTGTTACTTTTATAAGCGCGAGGGGAGGCTTTCCATTTCTGTCGAGTCTTAGACTTTTAGATGTTCTACTCACGGCACTTTTCTAAATAAGTTTTATTTTATGAATCCTAAAATTTTTATTAATACTACGTTATTCCACGCCGATGCTATTTATTATTTATTTAAAAAATATTAATACAATTAAACTCTTCTTGTTCAAAAAAAAAAAAAAAAATTGTAAAAAAAACACCGAGCGGAACTTTAATTTTTCATCAAAATCAAATTAATATAAAAATTTTACCGAATTTTTCGAGTAATTGTGAATCCGTAGGAGGTCTCCGCACTAAATTTTGAATTCATTTCTTACACCAAGGGTTGCCTTTGACAACTGAATTACTAAAGAAAATTATAGGATCTTATATTTTCAAACGACCTGATACGACTGCTGCGCGTCTATAACTTTGGACGATGCATATCTCGATTGTTCCTCTCTTTTTTAGTCATTAAAGTTTCCTAAGTGAAGTCGAGATTAAGATCGCAGCAAATGGTGCCAGCCTAACGTAAAAGCTCACGATAGTTACTGCTTTGTGTTTTCATAATCTTCAAAATAATTGCTTCGCGATCCACATTACCCTATAAACGCGACACCAAACGTAATCAAGATAACAATGTAGTGACCTTTCTTTGAAAAAAGTTTTTTTTTTTTTTGTTTTTGCGTTATTTTCTGAGCTAAAGTAATTATTCCCCTAAATTAATAATACGACAAGTTCAAAAATAAATAAATACGTATACAGGAATTCTAAAAGAATATTATTTAAGTAATATTTAATTACTGTTTCAACACTCATCAAGTCACGAAGTTTTCCTTAAAAACGTAGATCGTGACACAGTTTTATAATATTTAAAAACGTTCTTTTAATACTTCTGAAAAATTTCATGAAAATCGATGACTGCACAGATGTGAAATACTCTTTAGGACATAACGACGGTAACGAGAATCTATTAATTATTCTCAATAACCGTACCTTTTTTCACGCAAGCTTTGATATTGGAAACTCGTTAACGCTCGCCCGCATTGCCCGCGTGGAATACAAGCCATACTATTAACATATCTGCGCGTCGGGTTAACATACATACGGGCGCCTGAGCGACACCGAAATGTATACACTTGATGCTAGTGCAAATAATTCGATCTTCGCTGCCTCACCTGGGCGTGCAGCGTAATACTTGTGCCCAAAGAGACCGAGTAACGCTTTGATCCTGGTTTTCGTGAAACGTCCACCGATACAAATGTACGTCCAAAATGTGAAAATATTGATTTTGTACAGTCTAGACATTGTTAAATTTCAATCGGTGTAAATGAAATTTCAATGGAATATCGAACGTCAAAATAAATTTAAAATTTTTTTCTCTTCTTTTAGAGTATTATTTTTACTTGGATCAATCACAAGGAACACAACTAACAAAGCAAGAACTTCCTTTTCCTGATGTCGCCGATCGAAAAAAAAACCGAAAGAGCAAAATTTTTTATCATCGTTATAAATGAATCTCCCAAGCAAACAGATGCTCGCACTGCATCGATAAGCGACTGTCGCTCAATTTGAATACGCACAAGATGGCTCTTTTCCAGAAAGTTCGCTGGTCAGGGCGCTGTATCTTCTGAGATCCAAGTCCATAGTTCGACTGAACTATATCTAAACTATCTTTCGTTTCTAACCCTTTGCATTTTACTCCAGGAGAAAATCACAGGGGTAACGTCAAGCTGACAGCCGAATTTCAGCCAAATTCTCATCCGCGTTTTGAGTAAGACAGATTTTTATTGTAATAAGCATGCGTAATATTTTACAAAAAGCTTTTTATCAATTATGAATTTAGTGAATCGATAGGAAATACTTAAACAAAGAAAATAAGCCTAATTGTAAAAATTGAAACTTTGGCATTGTCGGAAGTAATTTTAAAGAAAACCTCAAAACTTATGATTTTTAAAATTTTGAAAACAGACTATTTTTATATAATTTCATTTTTATACAGTTTATAGTGTTCAGTTAAGCATGCGCTTATATATAATTATTGATGTTAGGCTCGCGATGTAATTGTCCACAGGATCTTTCATAATCATCTAATTCAGAAGTCAGAGGTGATAACTGCGTTGAGTAGTTGCTAAATCCTCCTCGAACCATCAGCAGGTTTTAAATTTATTATTAATTAATTATCTTTCCTTAGTTGCAAAGGATTACTCTTTCGATCGATAAAACCAGCGGATTATTGCACACACGGCGCACAAAAAAAAAGCGAGCCAGGTGTCGTTTCGCTAACCCGTGCTATATAGCCTTGAACTGTGGAGACACACGGCGGAATCCACTTAAACATATTGGATCACTTGTTTCCTACCTTAGCGCGAAGTAGTACGAACTGGGTGGCATTAACGCGATGGCGCGCGCACAGTGCACGTCGCGTTAGCAGTTTCACTGTAAAGGACAATTGTCTCGATACTGGCGAAATAGTAAAACTCCTGTTTCTGGGCTGTTGCCCTCGTCGAACCGCAAGGACGACCATGAGCTTTCCTGCACCGGTCAGCCGTCAAGTAAACGTGAACAATCTATCATTCTTTGCCGCGAAACCGAGAATAAGGTGTAAAAATAGCGAATGGGGAGTAGCTAATAAGTGTAGTGACATAGTAACGGCTTTACCAGTTTTCAGATGCAAGTCTATTTCTGATCTGTTTTTTTTTTACGTTGCAGAGGTGTTCATTTTCTTAACTGCTTCGTCGATACATTTTTTAACATCTTTTTCGCTCGCGAGAAGCACTTTTTTGTAATACTTATCCTTCGGGAAAACAGGTCAATTTGATTTTAAATTCTTTGCATTCTTTCGTTATTACAATGTATAATGATCTATGATAATTACCACAGGTAATAGAAAAACAGTTTTATTCAAACTGCTTGAATAATCGGTTTACAATCACGAAATTACAAGTTATAATATCAATTCAATCAGTAAAATTCAAGTAGGTAGCTTATGATATGTAGAGATAATGAGATATCCCGAAATGTGTCTCCGATTTAGCTGCCGTTAAAACATCAAGTGAATTTATTATCTTACGAAATGATTCTTCCTTCGAGTTCACGTCGTCGAGAAGTTGATTTATCCTCGTGTTAAACTACGTAAATGTATGACTTTGTAACGCAAAGAAATGTCCGGAAATTTTTTATGCAGATTGTGCAGTTTCGACTGTATATCGATTAGAAGTACACGTGCTGCTTAATATCGTTAAGGTTAATCTTGTTAAAAGATTGATACACGTGTTATTCTTGCTTTTCTTTTTTTTTTTTTTTTTTTTTTTGATTGTCCAGCTTTTTTCGGTGACAGGATAGTAGGGGAGACCCGGGCAAAACGGTCACACGGGACAAAACAGACACTCCCTATTATTTCTGATATTCTATTACGAAAATTCTGAAATAAATCAAGTATATTATGTGTGTAAGTAGCATCAAAGCTTCAATACGTGCGCGCTGCTCGCGGCAATAACATCGCTTAGAAATCAAAAAATTGATTTTAGTCTGTGAGCTTGCGATGTTATCAAGGTAAAAAAGTAAACTTATTTTTTACGCGGATGATGAAATTAAATAAAAAAAATAGTATCAGGCTATTGTATTTATAGATATTTTCCCAAAAAAACCTTTTAGAATCAATGTCAATTTTTTTTCACTAATTTTATCAAAGAAAAGTCATTTTATCCGTTCCGTGCAAGACGATCCGGGCAAAATGTCACCTTGACTGTTTTGCCCGGAATACACAAATTTGAACATTTTCTTATAAAAATCATTTAGCAGAGCTTTTTTCCATAATTAAATATGTAAACGTGAAATATATTATTTTTCCTAAGTTTATATAAAAATGGTTTACAAATACGTTCGGAAAACCGAAGAGGCAAAATTTTCCACGGGTTCGAACGAAGACAGAGGCTTATGTAGATCCGTCGGTTACCATAAACCTCTATAAACAAATGTATATATAAATATAATCAAAGTTGCTTATTTAGCCAATTTTTATTGATTTTTCCTGAGGGTGTCCGTTTTGCTCGGCGATTTGTGAAGACCTCAAAATTTCGAAATTTTTTCAAAAATTTTGTATTATATATTTAAACAATAATTCATCTCTATGGTTGTATGTACTTATTTATTTTGATGTCTATTTTAGAAAAAAATCTTAATTGATTATACTTTGCGAATCCGTAGCGTCAAATTAAAATGGGCAAAGCCCATGCGTTAAATCCCATCAAATCACCAACCTGACAATTGAAAACTTGTAACTTGTTAAAAAAGATCGGAAAATTATCGTATAAATAATAATAATAAATCAATCAATCATAATTATATAACATAAATTATGCAACATTTTATCAAAACTTCATGCTGACAAGCAGATTTCGTCATGAAAATTCTATTATATCGTGCATGATTGCAAAGTTAATGATGCGAGTCGCATTTTATGGCCTTAACAAATCGCTGTTCCCGCTATATGGGACGTTTATACCTTTTCAGTACTTTAAATAATTATTATTCTAATGCAGGAACAAGCAATGAATCTCAGTGTTGTTTAATGTATAAGTTACAGCTATAAAGTTGAGTTTCATTTTAATATAAATTTATTATTAGTATTAAACCTCAAGAACCTTTCGAAATAATTTTCGAAATAATTAACAAAATAATCATTAATCTAAAATAAACTTTCTATACATAGATTTTACTAGTTAAATTAAATAAAGTTTATCAACCCTAATTATCATATATTAATTTAGCAACATATTAATTGAAAAAAATTTGTTTTGTAATCACTCATCAAAATTTTATTCATTGCATATGGATCTTGAAAGACTGCAGCTTGCTTAATTAACATCAGGTTTATAAAAAAATTTCAATTTTAAGAATTATTGGGTTCACAAGTAATGATGTATCACAATACAGCAATATACAATTAATATGCTTCCCAGAAATAAAATATCTTAAAGGTATCGAATTATGTTCTGTACAAGAATCATCAACAAAGAAAGCATAAATAAATAGTTCATTTAAATTTCTTCAAAATGGCTAGAGATTATTTGTTGTTTTTTCTTTTTAAATTTTTCATTTGCCTATGCCTTTTTAAACACTTAAACCACTTTAATAATTTGTAATATATTTTTTAAGATTTAATTAATTTCAGCTTTATTTTTAAGAACATTTTATTAAGCAAGAAAAGAGTACTTAAAATAAATGTCGAAGACGTTAGTCACAATATATGCAACTTTACATGACATCCATCTGGCCGACCACCTATATATGTGTATCTTTAAGGATGTACAAACTATGCAGTCTGTATCAAAAGTCAGTCGAACTATAAATCAATAATATATTTAAATATATTTAAATGTTTTTATTAACTTTTTCTTATTAAATGCATAAACGGCACTTAACTGAACACTATAAACCGTATAAAAAGTAAATTATATAAAAATAGTCTAAGTTTTGTCAATTTTAAAAATCATAAGTTTTGAGGTATTCTTTAAAATCACTTCCGATAACGCTAAAGTTTCAATTTTTACAATTAGGCTTATTTTTTTCGTTTAAGTATTTCCTATCGATTCACTAACTTACATAATTGATAAAAAGCTTTTAGTAAAATATTATTAGCGACAAAGGTATTTTTTAAATAAGAAATTCTAATTAAAGGAATAGTTTACTTGTTAATAATATTTTACAAAAAGCTTTTTATCAATTATGAAGTTAGTGAATCGATAGGAAATACTTAAACAAAGAAAATAAGCCTAATTGTAAAAATTGAAACTTTGGCATTTTCGGAAGTAATTTTAAAGAAAACCTCAAAACTTATGATTTTTAAAATTTTGAAAACAGACTATTTTTATGTAATTTCATTTTTATACAGTTTATAGTGTTCAGTTAAGTACCTTTTACGCATTTAATAAGAAAAAGTTAACAAAAACATTTAAAATATTTATTAATAATGATTTGTATCTCGACTGACTTTTGACACAGACTGTACAGCCAGTTCAACCATAATGTAAAACGTCACCTCGCCTCGTGTTTCCAAAATTTTAGCTCGAATTTTTGTTTTACATAAATTATTTCGTTATACCTTTCCTTTCCTTAGGATGCCAGCTATTTCGCTAACCGTATAATATAATAGTCTTAAAATTGTTTTAACCCCATGTTTAATACAAAAAAATTCAACACGAAAAAAATCTAAATTTTTTATTCGCGTAAAATATATTTTTCCTCGTTGTATTGTGGTATAACGAAAGTAAGCACTTTACCTCTCCGCGGTAAATTTATGGAGAGCCCAAAGTAAGCTTCTCTCGAATCATCTTACCGCTCGCGTTTTGATTAAATTCATTTTTGTTTAAACGAATAATTTACTGCATTACACGTAGAAGTATAAGCGTGCTTGATAAATTCATAAGGTTTCTTAATCTCCCAGCTGGCACATCTAATTCATTCAAACGACCCTAATTCTGACTAATAATAGTTTGTCCATTCGCATCAATTGATCTTTAGTGTGAAAAATATGTACAAGAAAATTCAAACAAAAACTTTTCGAGCTTCCCATTATTCTTCCAGCGACAACGTGTATAGCAGCGAGCACTCGTAAATCGAATCGCTCTTTCGTAAAAGAGTGCGCGTCCGACAATGTATAAAAGACAGTAAGCAGCAGCTACCTCAACGCCCCATCGCGGCGCCTGTACAGCTATATAGCAAAGTGAGAGAGAGAGAGAGAGAGTATTTCGTTCCCACCGCTTACGCGCGCCGCTCCAAAACTCCGAATCGAAAGAGACGAAAGTGCACTCGACGACGGAGGCGAGTAGCGCGCGGTCGAACGGCGCGCTTTTATTAGAAACTTGGAAGAGAGGCGGGAGGCTCGGCGCGCCGCTCGATCCCAAGCAAATTTCAGTGTACCAAAGTCGGCGCGACGCTGCGCTTTTTACGGCCGGAGCACCTCTTTTCGCCCGGGGTTATACAGCTTCGCACGTGAGGCTTCGGCCTGGAGAGTTTGGACGTACTGCGCTCGCCGGCGAATGGCCTGCTTCTTTAGGTAAAGTTTCAGTTTATTTTTTATCAATCCGAGCATTGCGAGAGCTGAAATTCCGGCGCGTTCGTTCGATTGATGTATCGCGATTTTATTACCTTATCCCGTTAATTAGAAAATTTATTCGAGTGTTCAAAATATATCTTATCCTAAATCGTTGAGGGAGAGAGAGAGATAAGTGGCTTCTAATCTTTTAGCCGAATAATTCTCCACAAATTTTTGCTCTAATTACCCTTTGCAGATGTATTTGCAAGATTTATAATTCATTAACATTATAGCTGATCAAAGAATTAATTAATAGCTAAGAGTGATTACCTTTAATCGATAAATATTCAAACGCACAAAATTATCATTTAATTCGCACAAGCCGCTTGGTCTAAATACATCAATCAAAAATTGAAAATGCACACATTGCATCCAGTGACTTTTATCGCTTGTCTACCTTGAACGCTACTCACTCAGATAGAGTAATATTTCATCTTGAAATGCATGCAGCTTTTACTAACACAACGAAGCGTTGTTAGCTTCGCTTCTGATACCTAAACTCGTCGTAAAAGTTTTTTAATTTTTGCACACGACGGCGATCGAAAAGTGATGACACAATTTTGAAGGCGGTTGTCACTTCCGGTTCACAAGCATGCCGCTTTTTTTTTTTTTTTTTTTTTTTTTTTTGCTGTCTAAAAATAAATGTAAGGATAGATAAACACGCTAAAACAGCTTCGCTATGCATTTATACGTTATGTAGGTGCGTGAAGAGGCGCTGCTTTCGCGCGTAACTGATAACCGGCTGTTGGACAGAAGCGACATTTATCGCGGGTGCCAGATGATCGGACCACTTTATCTTCTATATTCGTTTAGTGTACAAAAAATATTAAGTATTGCTTTTTACTATCTGGAATGGGGATTTTTTTAATTTTCGTTTTACTAATCTATTAGATAAACGTGTTTTACTATTTTTTAAAAAAATGTTACTTTTTATGGAAATTAAAGCACTGCAAGCGTAAGAAAGAAAAAGCTAAGTCACTGTAACTTTATGTTCTTTACTTTTTTGAGAGAAAGTACGCTCCGATCGAATAACAATTATTAGCCTTTTACGAGAGAAATTACGGTTATTTTCACTCAACCCAAAAAATGACCTACTTTGAACAGATAATGAAATTTAAAACGGATTTTTCTCCCTCGTGTTAAAAAAATTGACTGTAGAGAAAGTTTTCTTCTTTTTCCTTTACCTAGAAACGTCTCTTGCCGCGAATTTGTCGTTATTTTACGTAACTAGCGCCAATTGTAACAAAGTAGAATTAAGTAATGTTGGCGTAATAACAGTAGAGACCAGTGGAGTTGATATAATAATTGCATTCCCGCGAAGCAAATAAAATTTTCTAGAGAATCGCAAAAAAAACAAAAGACCTTTAAGAAAGCCGAATCAAATCTTTCGCGGCAAAAAGAAAGCAAAGTGTTTCGCCGCATCGGACGGAGAAACCAGTTGAAAGGGAAGTAAAAGATTTAGCGCGCGGCCAATTAGCAGAAATAAGCGAGATGTGAGAGGCGGCAAGACAAGGCGGAAGGAAAAACTGTTGGCGTGAACGAATTGATGGACTTGAAGCGCTTAACGCACGCAAGGGTCAAACGCGATAAGCGTACGTTTTCTTGGCATAGGAAACGCTTTCTGAGGAACTTTGAATTCTGTACTTGTTGGCCGAATCTTCCTCCGACTAGTAAACAGAATTAGTCGGCTATTTTTAAGAGCAGATTTTTACGAAATTGTCGATTGGATGACAAACAATGGCTAACTGGAAAAAATGATTGCTCTTTGTTTCTTCGATGAACCTACGATTGATGCACATTTCTAGGCTGAATCCATTGCTGTCGAACAATTATCTAGTTTTGTCTAAATGGTGGCTTAATAGGTCAAGTTACATGTTAACAGGCTAGGTATACCGTTAAATCTACGTTCAAGAGAAAACATTTTATCGAGTATAAACGATTGTTTTGCTTAACCGGTTTAGCCAGATAGATTTGATGATTAATTGTTTTGTTTTCCGATGGTTAGTCATCTTACATTTATAAAATCCTTTAATTGGAAGACTAAGACTTCAAATTAATCAAATTAATTTTCTAAAAGAAAAAATTTCAAAAAATGACACTAGTACACTCGTGTTAGCAACTTCTTCGATTTGAAAAATTCTAGCAAATATTTTGGCGAGAGAAAAAAAATATTTATTTATAAATAAAAAAATATTTATAATTTTTAAAAGTATTCATTTCATGATCATTTTCTGGGCACAAGGATTTTTGAGAAATAAAATTTGCGTAAATTTAAAAGGATTCTTTTAAATCTTTTTTAATTTTTAGGAAAATTTTTTTGTACGAGAAGCCTTAAACCGGATCGTAAAATCTCAAATGCTAAAACTACAGTGTAGATAGATGAAGTTTCTAGAACGAAATTTTGCAGTATAAAATTACTCTGTGCGCAATAGAAATTTGCTCGAATTGAAAGGGAAAATTTGAGAAAATTACTGCCTACTGCCCGTTCTTATTTCTTTCGCAACAGCAAAACCGTAACGCTCGAAAAAGGGAAAAAATCGCTTTTAAGCAAATAGTACACGCTAAAAGATAATTGATTCAGTTCGGCGCCTCTCTCGCGGCGCGCATTTAAGCGAGTTACTGTCCAATCGCACGAAAGCGTTCGATCGGCGAGCGCGCGAGTGCATTAATTTCGCGCGCGCAATTAGACGAGACTTCGGTGGCTCCGCTAACCAGCTCGCATCGAGACTCACGGCCACGGAGAGATCAAAGGTGATGATCGGTGCGTCCGAGAAAGGCGGGACAGTAGTTTTCCAACGAGGCAGAAGAGTCGCGAAGGAATTTTCCTCGGCGGACGGGGCGAAATTTTGAAGTTATCGCTTCTGGCTGTTTCGTAAAATAGATAGGAGGTGCTTTCGCGGGGAGGTTTTTTTTTCTACTGCGATCGAGATTTATCATTCGAAGGTTGCTTAAGTTTCGGAAGTCTCTTTATCTTCCAACGGTCTTGGAGGTTTGCGTCAATTACTTTATTGATATAATAGGATTTTCCAGTACGTTAACTAATATAACGAGAGTGCTTTAAAATAGTAAATTTTAAGCTCGTAATTACAGTGATGCAAATAACATTAAAAATAAAGCTTTATTTTTATGCACAAACTAAAAAATAAATACTTCTTTATCCATTAAAAACTTATTTTATTTTTTTAAATACCAAACAGAAGCAATAACGATGTGTAAGCCTTCGATAAAAATAAAATTATTATCTCCTACTTTAAAATTTCGCACACAATCGCTTATACTAAACAAAGTCTAATGTATTCTCCGCGACAAGCACTGAAGTTACCTATTGTATGAAAATTTATCTACAGTTTTTTTAAACCAAAGCATTAAAAATTCATTTAATTAATCAAGTCGAAGATATAAATAGAAATGCCGAAATATATTTTATTACGCACCGGTTATAAGACTCATTCCATAAATAAATTAAAATAATTAGTATCATAATAATGAGTAAGTAACAAGTTATTTCTTTTATAATTTGTTTATTCAGCTTCGACAATTCGCAAGTATCAAAAACGTTTTTCAGTCATAATTTAACGAAAGCTGTTTTGAAATTAGCAAATCAAGATAAAATGAATGCATATAATCCAGGTACTATGTAAAACTCGGGGAGTAATTAATTGATTCTAAATCTACAAACAACCTACGAGTGAACTATTCTTAAACTGAACTCATTGTACGTTTTTTCTGGTATAGCAATAAAAGAGAAATAACAAATCTTTAAATAGTTAATTCTTAATTATTTATTATGTACCTAACTAATTTTAAGTAAACAAAAATGAATGTACTTCGTACATAATTATTATTACATGATTACGACAAATTTATTCTTGATATAATGAATCCAAATAGTGTTTATTTTGTTATTTTGAATATTTCTTAAAATGTAACAAAAATCTTATTGAGAATAACAGACAAATTTATTTGATACCTAATAGTAGCACATTATGACCCTTCTAAATGTAACGACTGTTAATTTCATTGGTTTAAATGTACTAACATTTTATCATAATACTTTTCATTTCCAGCCATTCTGCTTAATTACATAATGATTATTACTATAATATATCTCTAATATTCATGCGGACCTCGTATTTCACAAAAATAAGCGGCTTCCGCTCGCAAAATAAAAAAACAAGAGCAAATAAATAAGTGACAAAGGCTCTCTTGAAAATTGCAGGTGACGACGACAGAAGCCGTCTGCCAAAGCCGAGACGTCCACGTCGACTGACGAGCGCCGCGCAAAATGCGATCGCCCGTCTGAAATACTCGGTGGTCCCTTCCCCCCCCCCCTCCCAGTCAGCCAGCCCGTACGGTAAATTCGCAAATTCGTATACGCAATCGGGGAGGTCGGCAAGGCGAACGCGTGGGAAGAAAAGAGGCGGATAAGACGGAGGCAGTCGTCGTTAATCGCGATCTCTCGGAGCGCAAGGTGAGTGCACGCCGAATGTTCGGAGGGCGAAGCTTAGTCTCTTGGCATCGCGGGTATATATGTTATATGCGTGCCTCGCGAGTGGTGAAACGGGTTCGTCGGCTTCTTTTGCAAGATTGCAGTTTTATTGGGAAAAGTGAAAAAGCATTAAACGTTTTTTTTTTATCCGATCCGAGGTAATCGAATTTTACATGGAAGTTTAATTTACTTTAAATTCCGGAATTACACTTTTTGTTCTATTTTTTGATTTTTAAAAAAAGCTAATATTTTTGAAAATATAATCCACCAATGAGGCCTGTCAATAAAGCAGATTGAACGCAGGCTGCCTTTAAATATT
The DNA here is from genome assembly GCA_900474385.1 of Ormyrus pomaceus. Taxonomy (NCBI): domain Eukaryota; kingdom Metazoa; phylum Arthropoda; class Insecta; order Hymenoptera; family Ormyridae; genus Ormyrus; species Ormyrus pomaceus. The sequence goes on from UCOM01000451.1 coordinate 31,099, forward strand.
ATTGAAAATTCTTTAAAACTATTAAAAACGAATAAACTAAAAAACGCAGCATCATATTTTAGTTGAAAATCAGTCCCGGCAAAAAGTAAACACGTCGTATTGCGGTCAATGTAGAAATTCAAAAATAAAACTGTCTGCGTAAACAATTTTTCACTGTACGAACGCGAGTAAAATAAATTTTCGTTCAACAGAAAATTATATTATCTTCTTTTTATATTTTTTTTTTTCTTTTTCTTTTTCCGTCGCGAACGTGCATTATTTCTTAGTTAACTTCAAGGCCTCCGATTGATGCCAATCTTGCTCGTACCAGCTTTCTACCAAATCAATGCACCATTAATTATTCGTGCTAAAATCTTTATGAAACTTTCAGACGGCATCGATCCCTCCAAGGACGAGGAGAAATTCAGCAAAGCAGAACGACTGACTCTTGTATAAAAAGAGGAGAAGCTCGCCGACTCGCGGGACCTTAAAAGAAAATGGCGAGCGTCGACAACGACCTCGAGGAGGTCATGTCGCACTTGGGGGAGTTCGGCAAGTATCAGGCTTGGCAATTCTCCCTGCACATAATCGGCGCCCTGACCGCCGGCCTTCACATGCTGACCCTCGTCACCGTCGCCGCCGTTCCGCCGCACAAGTGCGACGTGCCCGCGATCTATCTGGACAGCTTCAACGAGACCTTCCACTCCGGCAACACGAGCCAATTGCCTCGCGCCATCGACAGCTGCCACTACCTGGACTTGGACAATCAGACGCAGAGCTGCACCTCCTGGATCTACGACACGACGTACTTCCAGTCGTCCCGAGCCATCGAGTGGAACTTCGTCTGCTCGCGGCGGTGGATGGGCGCCATCGCCCAGTCGGCTTACATGTTCGGTGTGTTCGTCGGCGCGGTGACCCTCGGTAGCATGGCGGACAAGTACGGGCGCAAGATCATATTTTACGTGTCCTCGGTGGCACAGCTGATCCTCGGCGTGTCGGTGGCTCTGGTGCCGGAGTACTACACCTTCCTGATCATCAGATTCCTCTACGGCATCTTCGGATCGGCAGGTGCCTACATCACCGGTTTCGTCCTGACCATGGAGCTGGTCGGCGCGTCCAGGCGAACCGTCTGCGGGCTAATGTTTCAGTTGGCATTCGCTGTCGGTTTCATGCTAGTCGCGGCCTGGGGTGCGCTCATAAAGGATCGCTTCTGGCTGCAAATTACCTACGGACTGCACAGTGCCTTTCTACTAGGACACTGGTGGTTAATGGACGAGTCCCCCAGATGGCTTTGGGTTCAGGGTCGCATTAGCGAAGCTCTCGGTATCATTCAGAAGGCTTTGCGCATGAACGGCAGTCCAGTTCAGTTGGACATTCAGAAGTACGTGTCCAAGGGGAAAGTGATGGAGAGAACGGAAGAGAACGACTCTTCCTACGGAGCTACGGATCTTCTTAAAACGCCAAATCTTCGAAATAAGACGCTTAACGTCTGCCTGAACTGGTTCGCCAATTCCATCGTTTATTACGGGCTGTCGTTGAACACCGGCAATCTCGTGGGCAATCCCTATCTGATGATGTTCCTCAGCGGCCTCGTCGAAGTGCCCAGTTACATCTTCATCTGCTTGGTGATGGATCGCACGGGTCGTCGAAGTCTCATCAGCACGGAGATGTTGATCGGCGGCCTGATGTGCATCGTCGCGACGATCATACCGAAGGACTCCGCGGTCAGCGTCGGCATCGTCCTCTTCGGTAAAGCCTGCATAGCCGGATCTTTCGCCATTATTTACAATTACACGGCCGAGCTCTTCCCCACCGTGCTGAGAAATACGGCTCTGGGTGTCGGCTCGATGTGCGCGCGTCTCAGCGGTGCTCTCACGCCCATGATCATGCTTCTCGACTCCTTCAATCCAAAGGTGCCCGCCACGGTCTTTGGATTTATAGCGCTCTTGTCCGGATTCCTGGCGCTCTACTTGCCCGAGACTTTGAATCAACCGATGCCGGAGACTTTGGAGGACGGTGAAAACTTCGGGAAGGGCGACACGTGCTTCTCTGCTTGTTTCAACCGCAAAGTTAAGGATAAGGCTCAGTACGAGGTCGCCATGCAAAAGGTGGACGATCTTAATGAGAAAGAGTTTCAAAAATGCTAAGCTGTTACGTGCTTCTTGAAGTTTTCTCTTAAAAATTTGTTCGAACAAGTTCGTAATGTCAACTAAATCATTATCTTCTTTCATTATATAAGTAAACTGATTCGTTTTACAATAAGATTATTGGAAAAATTTGACTTCAGTTTCCTGAACATTTATCGTGATTAATTAACTTCATTATGGTAGCCTACATTTCTCTTCTAATAATACAATCGTCGATTTTTATTTTGATACGGCCAAATGATTAAAAGGCAAATACTCTCTTTCATTTGCAAACAAAAAATTGAAATATTTAAAATTGTCAAGATAGCCGTAGTTATCATTGAATACGGAGACTCGCCGAATAGCACTATCGAGCATCTCGTAACGGAGTAACAAACTGTGTAAAAATAAAGAAAACGACGTGACATGGACGACGTGCATAATAATGTGTACATAATATCTTAACGTAAGAGATAGCAAAATCCATCACAATAATGGATTGTTATAATAGCGCTCGGTGTGACTCATCGCGAAACGCGGTCCTAAATGCGAATGCGTGCCGTGCACTGTTTGTAGGTAGTGAATGTTTTTATTCTGAAAGCAACTAATCCATTTAAAAATTCATTACATTAGCGCTGCTGAGCATTGTAATGGAAATTCGTCAAATAATTATACTTTTATAATTATAATTATACTTTTATAATTAATGCACGGTTAAAAAAAAAAAAGGAATATGCGACGCTTTTTGACAAAAGATGTCATGCATAATATATTTTTTGGTTCGACTGCCGGCAAAAAGCTGAATGTTTGTTAAACGTTGACAGGAATATTTTTTTACCATCGATATTCTTTTGTATATATATGTAGTAGATACATATGAATCGTACTGTAAGCAATTCATTTTGTGATTTGCAAGAAAAAATGTTGTGAAAAACAGCTTTTAGTTTCATGAATTGTTGCGAAAATAGTTGCGAGCATTGTAAATGCATTTTGTTTAAAGTTATTGTAACGAGGAAATGTAATGTAAATTCTAAAAAACTTCTATAATTTTTAACCAACAGATGATTGTAAATATCACCACAAAAGTGGCTTTTTTGCATCATCGATTGACACGCATATATGGGTAAGAGAGCGGGCCGTCCAACTCCGCGAGATGCGTTCTCACATAAAACGTGCTCTTTTCAACCCGACTCCTTGAAGACCAGAGAAAATATTCTTGATTCATGAACCAATAGATTTTTACTGTTCTTTCTAACGGTGCGATTATTTTTCCGAGAAAATGTTATTTTCTAGATTGTAAATGATGTTGAATTCAAGATTATTTTCGAGTTATATATCATTTGATATAAAAAATCTTATGTTAAAGTGTAACTTTTAAAGTGTAAGCTTTCAGTTTGAAAAAATGTGTACAATCAAGTTGATTAAAATTGTGAAGCAATCGTGCCACCCGCAACCGTGTCACTCGCTCTTCGTAAACGTACCCACATGTATATTTCTTATTACTCAAAAAAGAAAAAGACAAGAAGAACAAGACTTTTCTATTAAATTAAGAGTCTTAAGAAGTTTGATAAATCGACGCTGATGCAAAAATTTATTTTTTATTGATATACTCTATATATTACTTTGTTTAATAAAAAATATTTTGCCTAAATATTATTTTAATCTATGATTAATTCTTTTAATTTATCCTTTTTAATTAAAAGTTTTACAGCAAGCGTATTTATTGTTCATAATATCAACAGGGCAATTTCTGAAATAATGGTCTTTGATAAAAACCGTCCTCCATAATATTTATCAATGATTAGAATCATTTTTTATTGAACTAGTGACGAAAGAAATTTAAATTCTCTAATTTTAGTAAAAATAAAATACTTTATATCTAATCAAGAACCTTGCATTATCGAGACAATGTATTGATTTTTAATTCTCGGAGCTTAATTTGTCGATTCAGTACAATCTTGTACAATCCAATGGAAAAAGTTTGAGATGCTCGTTGAACTATATCTGTCCACAAAAAGTAGAAAAGTAGGTCAGTATTGAGAACTTTTTGACGTAGATTTATTATGATTTCTTTTTTGAATATAATTAAAAAACTATTCAAACATCTAAATACCCAATTTTGGGGTAGACTTGATTATAAAGTTATCGATCCAAGAAATAAATGGGTCTTAAAACTTTGGTTCAGTTGACAGATTTGATTGTAAAAATTAGAATATTAATTTGAATTAATCCGCAAACGATATAACAACGGACTGGAAATGAATATATACCATCTGAGAGTGATACAAGATCGAATTATGTATATATATCATCATCATATATTTTATTATAACCAGATCAGATAGGTTAGAGTACCTACATTATCAGCGGTAGATATGCCTGAATGTATGTTCAATTTAATAATAATAATTATAATAATAATAATTGCCCTTTTAAAGGTAAATAGCTTCAGCCTTAATTCATACATCAGATTGTAAAGTTTATATATATCTGCATTAAATTATTGCACAGTTAAACGCCAAAATTTCGTGAATACTACTATTTTTTTTTAAGAGAACACAGTTTTCTTTTTGTAAGTTTAAAAGAATTATCTGTAAACATTACAAAAAATTGATAAATTTAAAAAAGTTCTTACTAATTAATCACTATTTGAATCCAACTTTACTGGGTTTAAAATTTGCGATGCTAATTTTTAGTTGGAGTCAGCAACAATATATATTAAGAATATATATCATAAGGCAGTATAAAAAAAATTATTGTACCCTAAAAATCTGCATCGAACTAAAAAGTTTTAGTCGGCACCCTAAGCATGTAGTTCGAATAGAAGCATTTAATAATTTTACAAATTAAGAAAATAAATGCCTTATAAAAATAAAAAGGTCGCCCTAATTTTTGTTCACGCAACATAATATTATTAAAGATAAAAAAAGAGGTCGCTTGTATACACTTCTGAGCTATACCACGAGGGAGACGCATCGGTAAATCACCCGACAAGGGTTAATCCTTGTACAACGCGAATAGGGGCAAGAGATCTGAGTCTAGAAGGTCTTGTTGATACAATGTTTACCAGCAATAAATATGGAAGCATTTTTTTATTTGCATATCGACTTTTAAAACAACATTTACTTAATGCACATTTAAAAAAAATATATACTAAACATTTTTAAAAAATAAACTGCTATACAAGTCAGTGATTATTAAATTTATTCAATTTTTACAAGGCTTAAATTATATTTTATAAAAATGTTCTGAATCAAAATTTTAAAATACATTTTTCAGATGCATTTTCTTAATGTGTTTTGATAAAACTTGCGGCTGCTTAGTATTACTAAAGTTTCCTTAAAGTAAAAAATGTGTGCAGTTTTCACGCCGAATAAAATATGCAACGTTAAAGCGTAAAATGTTGCCATATGTATTTTACAAATAACCAAACGCATTTCCGCAATATATTTGTTTCGTGTTAAACTAGACCAAGTCCTTTTTTAGTTGGATATTACCTCTATTTGCATACTTAGCTCATTAATCTAGATTTAAATTTATTGAGTTTTCGATTAGATAAAGCCGAACAAAATTACATCAGTCTTTAAGCCCAATAAAACTCGTTTGCCGTGATTTAATCATACGACCCATTTGCAAAATTGAAACTTAAAATTATATTAGTATCTATTAATAGTTAATTTCAATTATTTTTTATTAAAGCTTTTATTAAAACTTTGAAGAACTTTGTTACCATTTTTATTTACAAGTTCAATGTTATATCGTACATATATGCACACATGACTAAATTTAAATATTTTGTCTAAATATTGTGAACACAAAAGAAATATTTCCCGCGTTATTTCCATGTGCTCGCGTTACGAAATTTTCAGCCACACCGGCTATCAAAAGTCTCCAACGCGAGTAACGCATTTCGAAGCTTCGAAAAGCAATCGAATATTGACAACGCGGAAAAATTGAAAGAAAAAAAGAAAACCAGTTTCCCCAAGTGTTGGCACGAGGAAATACTTAAACCTGCAGATTTTTTTAACGACTGCGCCGGCAAATCGTGCTTTATCTTTAATACAACTTTTACGAGCGCGCAGCGGCAGACGAGCCGCGGTTAGGCGCGGTATATGCGCTTTTTTTCGGGCGATAAGCGGCGCAAGCGCGCGTTCACGAAAGCTACCCGGCAAGTGGCTCTTACACGCTTCACCGATCATCACCGCAGCGTCGTGCAGTCAATTTTCTCTCTCTATCTTTCTCTTTCTGTCCCTCGCTCTCTCTCTCTCTCTCTCTCCTGCGACAGACACGTATGTGTGCACTTCAATTGGCACGCGTGATTTTATCGGTTTTAAGGGTGACTTGAAAAGGAAGCTCGGGAAAACGTTTTCAAGAGGAAAATTATATCGCGAGTTAGAGGGGTGTAGATTTTGCGTTTTCCCATTCTTTATTTTAATCGGATGACCTTGCAGAGAGTCGAAACGAAAGTTTTATAGATTTTTCTCCCGAGCCAAGGACACTCTGTATCACAAACATCTCTCTTCTTATGTACTTCGTTATAGATATGAATTTCTTTAAGCTACGATTGTTATATGATAGCGCACGTTGATTTATGACGCACTAGTTTGCACTTATGCATTGAAAGCATGTTGGTTTAGTTCAGCGGAGGAAGAAGGTTCTGTTTTAACTAATTTTAAAAAGCGATTTTTGAAATTACATATTTCTTCAAAGAATATATGTTGACGGAATAAATTATCTCTAAAACCATAAAATCTTTGATCAGGAGATTATACGGCTTTTACCGACCAAAATGCATGCATAGATAAGATGATGATTTCGGTTTAAGTAACTGAAGGCTTACGTCACATTACTTTGAATAAATTGTTTGAGCTTTCGCATAGTAATTAATATTCTTAAGGAAGAAAAACTCTGACCAAATAGCTCTAATTTTTTAAATGCTTTATATCCTTAGATTCCCCAGTGGAAATTTTGAAATGTATCAAAGTGTATCAAAATATATCAAAGTTCAGCTGCTGCAATTCGAACCAATTTTTTAAGAAGCTTATGTGTACACTTTGATACACTTTGCTGTATAATCGAAGTCAGTCAGGTATATTGTAATTTAAGAATATTAAGCTTTGCAATTGCTTGGATAAATTAGGTAAATTAATAAATAACTTTTGCTGGAAAAAGTTCGTAATCATGTAAAAAAAAAACTTTAAACACGTTAAAAATTCAAGTAAATTATTCAATTTAGATTGAGATTAATAAAAATCTAAAATAATATTTGTTGACGTTCAGAATTACATAACTTTTTATGAGATAATTGGAAACAAAAAAAAATGCTCTTTTTGTATAGATATGCTAAAAGCGTAAATAAAAAAAAACTTGCGAGACGTCAACTTCGGTACGTCACGTCAGATTTTTAATCATTTTTCAAATACAGCTGCCCAGGTTCGCAACCAAATTTTCCAATATTTGTACTTGACAATAAACTTTCCTGTTTCGCAAGTACGCAACGTTGTAAAAAAAAGCTCTAAAAAGAATGTCAGATTCATCGTTTTACCGGCGCACTCTTAAATCTCTCGATCGATATCAAATAAAAATAAAAATCATCCTTAATGCCCGAGCACACGTGGAAAGCCCTCGCGGCGAGAAGAAAAATTGCTGTGTACGCGTATAAAAGAATCGACAGTGGCACTGACCTGCTGTTCTGCGGAAACAGTAGTAGTAGCCGGCCATGCGACGCCGCCGAAAATCCCGTGCGCCTCCGCGGCCGCCGAGTGGAATCTGCGAGCCCACGCGGCTGCTCGAGAGGAGGAAGAGCGGAGAGGATTGATCGGGGTAGGAGGTGCCGGAGAGAATGAATGAAAAGCGAGGGACAAAGAGAGAGAGAGAAAGAGGAGAGAAAAAGAGAGAGAGAGAGAGAGAGAGAGGGAGAGAGAGGGAGAGAAAGAGAAAAAGAGAGGAAGCGTGGTGTGCGTGCTGCGACGACGATCGCGCCTCGCCGACTACTTGCAGGGCGGCTGCGGAGGTGCGCCGAGAGAGCGGCGCGCTTGAAAACGTTGAGCGCGCGCAAACGCTCTCTCGCCAAAACGGGTTCCCGGCGGCTGTTGCTGCCACTTGCTCCCCCTCTATCTTTATTCGAGCCGTCTCTTTTTCCGTCCACTTTCCTCGCCGCCCTTTCCACCGAGAATCTTTTTTTTTTCTTTTTTTTTTATTCAAGGTACTTCCCGATTCTCTCGGGGGGGACTTTTTCTACTGCTTCACCTCGGATATCTGGAGTCGAAACGTCAGGGGGGCTTCCTTCTTTATCAATGTCAAAATAAAATTGCTGCTCGGATCGGTGTGCTTCCCTGGTAAGAGCTTTTACGATTTTTTAGCCAATTTCGGGCGCAACGCGCTTGAATTGGCCAAGTACTACTGAAATAAGCGACTAAACTGGCTAATTTTTAGAGTTAAAATGGATCAGCTAGTTTGAATCCCCAAATTTCTATCAGAGTTGGATTTTGCCGAACATTTTTCGGTTATTTATGTATACCAATTGTAAAATAATTTATGAGAAAAGCAGGAGAGATTATTAAGTAATAATGTATGATTTAAATAATGGAGCTGTACGAATTGTGGCCTTTTTTGCTTAGATTGATTAATTGCTTCTGTGTGTATCAAATAAGAGTAAAAAAATGTGCTTCAATATTCCTCACACGCGACATACTACAATTTTCTCACATTGCTACGCTTATGCCTGGAATGGTACTTATTTCTTAGATTCCAAAGAATCTTGTTAAATATTGAAAATTTTATGTTGTGAAATGTTATTTAAATGAAATTTTAAAAGCATTTGTCGCACTTGAAGCAAGGAAATACGTAAAAATTTTAACGAGTTTCCTTATAATTAAAAAGTTTCCTTGATTCTAAAATCAATATTCTTTGATTTATATGCAGATTGAATGGTGTATTTTTAAGAAGACTCTCAATTTGGATTGTATTGATCTTCTGACCATTGTCACTATTTTTGATTCTCCTATATTCCAAATACAATTATAACATAAAACTAACCATTTTATTTCTTTACATATGTTTCTTTTCGCAATCGCTATTTAATGAAGTAAACATCAACAATTTAGCTTTTAATTTGATTTTATTGCGCCTACAATAATTATCTACCTTTAGTCAATTAAATTCAAAGCGATTTTCATTTAATCCACAACGAAAGCACCGCGCCAGCTCAATTTTACACCTTCAACCGTAGCGCATCGGTAAAGTCGCGACTGAGTAAGCGGTGGGTGCAACGACACCATTTTTACCTGAACTTGTTGCCAGATTGTTAACACGAACCGTTACGGCAAACTTCATCGCGTCTCCAGCGCGATTGCCATCTCGAACGAATCTCCATGGTGTCTTCTCCAGTTTCGAAGTATATTATATTAACTAAGGCTTTTCCTATGGAGAATCAGGCTAATTAAATAATATCCGTAAATATTTATAATAGACGTTTTTAAAAAACGCTTAATTATAATGTATGTTAAAATTAATAGTTGATACTAATTCTATTAGTGTTTTCTAATAGATACATTATTTTAAATTTAACGACTACTGCAGATACCAGCTTAAATTAATAATTAGCTTCACGTTTTTTTATTTTTATTTTTGCTTTCATTAAATTGTACGTAGTGCATTTACTTACAAATATCTATTTCCGTTGAATTTTTTGTGCGTATTGATCCAAAATACGTACTCCTTAATCGGAGTAACTATAATTTTCACGTTTAAAATTTATCAGAATCAAATTTGGCATGATTCCCCCACAAAGACTAAATTTTCTACATGTTTGCTTCACTAACCAACGTATTTATGAATTTTAAGAAAAGCAGAACGAACTAGTTTATGAATTGTACCCAAGTATTAAATATTCAATCCGGTTTGGAGACATTCACAATTTTTTTTTTCTATATACATCTCGTTGATTCTCCAAGTTGATGTCAATAAAATTTATTGAACACTCGACTTTTAACGGTAAGTATACTTACACCTGGCTTCTGAGCCTGTTTATGCATTTTAACATAAAGTGCTTTAAGATCCAATACGCAATAAATTATAAAAATACTGAAAATTATGAAATCCGAAAAAGTCGCTTGAAAAAGGCGAGAGGCGGACGTTTCACGCAAGCAAGAGTATCCTCTTAATTAAAATAACTTGTAAAACTCAAGATTACAAAAAAAGTATTGGCATAACCGAATTTTCCAATTTAATATTTTTTTAATTCAGAAGCTGATAAAAAAACTGAAATAAATTAGTCTTTACTTAAAATGTCAATAATTCAGCTAAAAATTGCCTTCGATAAAGCGTTCGAGAGTTTTAATTGATTCTTTTCAGAGTCTAAAAATATCATTTCTATCTAAAGTAACATTCGTTTAAAATTGGATGTTCATGTATCGAAAATGCACAATAATCATAATGAGATTTTTTACATTGATCATGTGATTGAAATTTGCTTACCATTTTAGAGTTGCAACGAGTTTCGGCATCAGGCAGCTACCAGCAATGACAAACGAGTACTTCTTAATGGCATTTTAATTACATTAGCGAGGTAATATCCTCACGCGCGAAGGTACTATTAAAGCTCGGCGGTCCGACCGCAGTTTTGCTTCTGCTTTCGAATGAGGCGTTCGAATCCACATTAGAAGACGGAAGAGCGCGCAGATTGAATGGATATCGATTAAGCTGGTGAAATTTCTCATGTAGATTGTGCAGAAAATGACTGGCAAGGTCTGGGACTCTACCATCACCACTTTAAATATTATTTATGCTTATTTTCTGCATAAATCTGCTTTAATTTACCTATATACGTAAACCTTTCACCACAGTGTTTTGTTAAATTTTCTTATATATATAAGCGAATTTTTACCGATGCATATCTATACTTATTATTCCGCAGATTATCCAGTTTTTCATTATACGATTGCATTAAAATGTGCTTTACGACGTTTGTCATATGGCAAATAAATTTGGTTACGTACAAAAAATATTGACCGAACTATAAATGCAAAGGATTAAAAATATATTTTAGTCGTTTAGATGTAAAACATATGCTTTAGTCGCTGTAAATATAAAAATTTCCAATTTTATCAACTTTATATAATCACAGTTTATTCCATTAATCAAAAGTACAAAGTCCTACTTCATCTTCAAAAACTCAAGATTATTCCGTGCAGCAATTAATAGTTGTATTTTTCAATCTTTAACTTTTATAAATTGTTATTAATTAATGTTAAAATACAGGATTGTGATCATGCTGAATCAATACAAGCATGAAGGACTTGCATAATCAAATCCATTCGTGACAGAAGAGATATGCATCTCTGCCGAGATTACGGCTTTTCAGATATATATTATATTACTATATCTTGATAGTAGTTTAAACTGCTCACTGAATCGTTCTATTTTTAGTTAAGAAAAGAAACACTAGTAAGACTAATTGAACAAATTGAATATTAAAAAAAGTAATAAACATATATAAGTTTGATTGCTAAATTAACTTTATCTTTATCCCTCATAATAATATTAATTAAACTAGAAAAATTATATTAATTTATTAAAAAATATATTTGCTAAATCACAAACTGAAGTTTTATTAAATCTTTGTACTTGTATTTTTTATTCAAATAGTAACAAAAATAGTAGGTTATAAAATTTATAATCAAGTTAGTTATGTAAAAAAGAATAAAATAAGAATAAAAAAATAAGGATTAATTAGTTACTATTCCTCTTTAGAAGCTTATTTATTTTCTTTCTTGAAAGTTTCTCAAATTATGCACTTAATATAATAATTAAAAAAAAATTTGAATTCTAAAATTTAGTTCAAATTTCTAAAAGTATAAATAAAGTATATGTAGTGTAAGAGTATTTTTTTTATTTATAAAATATATTTTAATTGCTAATTAAAGCTTAAAACTTTTCAAAAAAATATATAATACTTTGGTTATTTATCTTTGATCAAACTATTATAAGCTCTTCTGAAATTCTTAACTTATCAATACAGTATGCAAAGGAGTAAATAAACAATCAATATTTCATTATCCGTGCATTCGAAGAACTATACATGTATTTATGTACATTTATAAAATAGAAAAATAATTAATCGGTTCACGACCACTTTAGCTCCGGGGCTCATTCAATTACAATACAAAAATACATTCTCACCATATTATATATACATACTTATAAATGCATTTACATACACATGCGCGCAGGAAATAATTTTCCTGGAGAATTCCGTTTTTGTAAGTAGATTGTAATTGATAATCATTATGTTATTAACCAGGAAGGGCATTAACAAGTTTTTTAAAAGTACAAAACATAAATTCGCATTAACAAAAACCGCTAAACGTTTGTGCTTAGTAAACAAGATTTGGCTACAAGGCATTTTTTAGAATTTTCAACAATATACAGTTATACAAAAGTGTTTCTACTTAAATAGAAACACTGCGTCTAATCACAATGTTCAAGTCCCCATTGTAATTTGGAAACACAGAGTATGATTTCACTATAAAATAATCTTGGATTGATTATTGAAATACGCAGAATTGACAGTATTTTTAATTATTTTGTCGAAATTTAGAATAATCGTTAACTTCTTTTTAATCTAATTTTCACACAGGATTCCGCATAACTGTAAATAAAACTTGAGAGTTTATCAATGTATTACATTAAAAACATTAAAAACGTTGAGTTTACATTTCATCTTTTTGTAACTTGATAAGTTTATTACTTTTTATCGAGATGGTATTATTATTTAAAAAAAACGTCAGTTTATATTAAAATATATTCAAATAAAATAAAAAGGTACTTTGAAACATTTGAAATTTAACCGAAAATGCATGGAAACTCAAAGTGGCGTAATTGGAAAGCTGTCAATCTCTCGAAGTTTGAGCATTCATGGCTTGTATATCTGTCGAATGCACAAAAATCCTTTGCGACCATTCAGAGGGCAGAATTTAGTGAATGAAGCCTCGCAGGGAGGTAATAGATTGAAAGGAAATCTTTTTCCTTTCATTAACTCTTCCCTAGTCTTGCTCCGGCGCATCCTCTGCATCGAGAATTGTCTTGAAACAGAATGGTTGAAAGGCGTAGCCTTGACCCTCGTAAAACTTGCTCATAAATTCAACCCTGAAAACAACCATACAATTTTTTTATGCACAGTGAAAATCGCGGATCGCATCGCAAACGTAATGTTCGTTTCCTCTTAATAAAGTCACGCTCTTTTGTTAGCAAAAGATGTTAAGATTGGGCAAAGAATTTTCTAAACGTTTTGTAAAAGTTTAAATAATTTTTAAGCCGAACGGTTGAACGGAAAGGTATAAATGTTTTTCAAAATTAGATCGGTCATATTATTTTTAGTCTCACCAATGAAGACGTAAAGTATGCAGGAAAGCTGATAAACCCTCCATCATCACCAAAATGGCAAGGGTAAAGAGGGCCCAAGCGCCAAAGGATAAAAATAGAAAGATGGCCCTCAGCCATTCGGGCGCATCAGACTTGAGACCAAAAGCCATGACCATAGTCCAGAGTACTTCTGACAGTTGTGCATGAGCAAGTGATAATGCCCAGAGACGTAGGTACGAAGCGGTATGCGATATCGTCGAAAGTACGTATTCGATCGTATGGATCGCCTGGTGAATCATAATTTCGCCAAAAGAATCGTGATCCTGGTGAGGCTTTTCCGGCGGACTGTTGGGAGTTGCTCCGTTGCTCGTTTGTAGCTCGATATCCTGCGAGGCTGAGCCATTCGTCTGCAGTTAAAGTACGTTTATAAGAACGTGTACATTTGATTGATTGAAGTAACGTTTGCCTTTACTTACGTAAACTTTACCCTTGGACGATTTCTTCGTGCACACCACGTACAATGGTTTTCCAAGAAGTAATATTGGAACGCACGCCAAGGCACTGAATACAAAGACTTTTTGAAGTATCGCTTGGCCAGAAAACATGAACTCCTGACAGTCGCCCGAAACTTTCGAATGACCAAAGAGCATCATATTTATGAAAGTTATGAGAATTGACGGGGCACAGCTCTCGGAAAATCTACCTTTAAAAAAGAAAAATTAAAAAATTAAAAACAAAGTAAATGATTTACAGTTACAATAGTTTTATTATAAAAGTCATTCTATAATAAAGAAAATAGCTAATATAAAATAAAACTCCGAATGCAGCGGTAGGAATCTTTACCTGTATTTATTGAGCTAAAAAGCACCCATTTGACAAACATAAGAGATACCAAGTACGCAAAGAGTAACAGTAAAAATATTAACTGAGGCAGGAATTCCAAGAATAAACTTGAATACTTTTTGAAGTGCCTGATAAAACAAAAACACTATTCTTATCTTAAAATGCATTTAAAAAAATATAAATCTATCAGAAGTTGTACTTACACGATATTAACAACACTCATGCAGACGCCGAAAATCATATGAACAACTCCGAATATTATAGACAGTTTCATTTTATAAGAATTCAAAAATATAATTTTATTTTCGGCTAACATCCATACGGGATCCATACCCACTGGATATGGGTACTGATAGTACGAATCTTTGGGATCTATCGTTATCGATTTGGTTGTCATGACGAACTCTTTGGTGTAATTTTCGTTAACAAACCAATAGGAGCCAAATACATTGACTGATTTGGAGAAAACGTCATTATAAATGATACCAGTGTAGATGGAAAACAGACCCATCAGCAAAATAATATAACGACCACCAAAGAAGATGTTCCAGATTTCATTGGTTGATCTTTTAGTTAACAGTTTCTTTTCCCAAATCACCATGAAGGCTCCAAATAGAAGCATTATAAGACCTGCACAAACAATATTGCACGTACATTTGCCTGATTTAATGCAATGAAACTTATATCAGTTCAAATTCCTTTACATACCGTGACCTGCATCGCCAAACATGATACTGAAAAGAAATGGAAAAGTTACAATCGTATATAAAGCAGGATTTGCTTCACGGTAGGAAGCGACGCCGTAGGCATCGATTAAATTCTGAAAGCCTCTCGTAAATCTATTTGTCCTATTAAAAGTAGGCGGATCTTCGTCTGTATGAATAACGTTTAAAAACGAGGGAATAGAGTTGCCACAAAGACGCTGGAATAAAATTGGTTTTTAGAACTTTTCACCAAACTTGAAAATTTTCGTTAAACGTTTCTATCCGTACCGATCCTTCAGATAAACAGTTTTGTACAATGTCCAAGTCAGCCATTGGCACCCAACATTCTCCAATAAGACATTTCTTCGATACGTCCATATTAAAAAGGTTCATCGTATGATAAATAGCCTTCATTTTGCGCACCATAATTGTCCAATTGGGCAGCTCCTTGGCTACGCTGTGAAGGACACGTTGTCGATGATCGTGAGTTTGATTCAATACCTAAACGCATAAAAATGAAATTGAATGTTAAATTACTGCTGATCTATCACTGGACTTATCTAATGTCATCCTATAGTTACCAAATTAAGATCTTCCAGTCTTGTACGAACTCCTTTGACCATGTCCATACGCTCGGAATGGCTGTTAGGGCAGGGATAGAGGGAGGCGTGAAATCCGGTGCAAACCTTTTTAATGCGACTTTTTAACTGTTCGCCTTGAAAAAAGGCTACAAAAGCCGTTTTGAATATCTCATTTCCCTGCAAAAGAATAATTGCTGTAATAAAGACTGGAAAAATGAGATAAACGTTAATGTATAATAATATATAATCGGCTTATTTATTTACAACGACGTTTGCCCTCCCGTACTTACAGTACTAGGATCTTCCAGGGGTTTCTCAAGACTGGCCTGGCGTAGGAAGACGTTGCCGCGAGAAATTCGCCAAAGCATCCGCTCAAAAGCTGGCATTCGCTCGCGGTTGATCACTCCAGCGACGAATCTGTGGGCAAAAAATTTTTTTAAAAGTCACCCGAAGATTTACCCAGTTGCACGACGATTCGTATTCTTGGCCCCAGTTTCATTCCACTTGGGTGGTCCTTCGAAGTCCTTTGCGCTCCTCCGTTCTCCCAAAAGATCGAGGCTTTATAGCGTTTTAAATTTTAAAAAATCCCATAATTCACGAATTAAACGTGCCCCCGCTGTGCGGCAAACCGTCGAACCAATTCGAATGAAAAATCAACTGCTCTGGTTGGAACAGCTCTGGACAAGCAGTCGGATGGCAACTTACTCGAGTCGTCCGCGTTGGGTGGCATTCTGCATCTGGCTCTCCTCATTGATCAGGGCTCGGGTGATGGAATCGTTGGCCTCTTCCTGTTGATACATAAGAAGAAGCGAACCTTGATTCTTCGACAAAACGTGAGCACCGATTACACGAAGGGGATCATCGCTTAGGGATTAAATGCCGAACTACAATTAGCTACCTCGGTAAAGAAGACTTGGGTTTTCTCCAGAACGTGGCGCAGCTCCATCAGCTCCAGGTAGTTGCTCTTCAAGTTCACCGCGTTCTGACTCAGCTCGAGGATGTCGTTCTCTGTTTTCTCGATGCGCGCCTGGAAAATTCATCGATTCTTCACGTCTGACAATTTTATTCACGGTGCGCGATACGACGCGTGATGTATGCATTACCTCGAGGTCAATGATCTCTCGCGGATTCGGCGCTCTGGGTAGTTCCGTAAGGTTATCCGCGATGGGCACTCCGTCTTTCTTCACCTCGGCCTCGATGTAGCGCAGCTTCCTCTCCATTTCGTCGCAGCGTCTCACCTCGTTGACGAACTTCCTTTGGAAGTAGTTGACGTCGCTGTTGAGCTAAAGAATCGAACGATTAATTTAGCTGCTTCCAACTACAGCCAAGACTTTTCTGATACTTACGTCGCGAAATTGAACGGTGCCGGTTTCGCCGAGCTCAGAGACGGAGAGATAAGCTGCTTCAGGTTGAATGAAGAGCTGGCACAGGGCCATCTCCTCGCTCCTGAACAGGGCCCCCATCCTCGCGTTAAAGGCGCTGACGGCTCACGGTACTGCTGGAACATAAATTTACAACTGTAGAGATTTCTTTTAAAGGCGATATTATCTTGTTAAAATCAAGACTTATATGTAATATATAGTAATTGATATGCATTTACGATTTATTTAGATTTATTGTGCTTGAAGAGAGTGTTTAAAGATATTCGCAAGAATAAAACGATAATTATTGATAAAATACCAATTAAACTCTGTCCGAAGTATCGAAGAAGCAGCAATTTCGCGTCAAGGTGCGAACAGAAACGTCTTTCTCAAGTTATACTGCAAATCACCTAATCATATAAACTACTACCCATCAGTCGGTCACGCGCTGCTTATTCACGAGCGTATGTAATCTCCGCCAAACTCTGCTTACAATAACTCTGACCTCCAGTGTATTTTATCCCCGATAATTTAAATTAAGTGGCTTCCATTTTTCCACTTTTCAACTGGCAATAAAAATGGCCCATTAATTGCTTTTAAACTTCTTTATTACATCTTCGTTCGAAATAATTTTTAATAACAGTTTAACTAAAAAAAAATTTTGACCCAATAATATAGTATTTGTTTTTATTAAAACTTTAACGATTTATTAATTAAAAATTAATTATTTAACGCAAAGTAAATAAAATTGTTTTATCAGTAGAACTAATCTTATCGTAGAAGATTCTAGATGAATTGCTACTTTCTGAATTCATGTTTCTGAGCGATAAAATTAATTTGATATAGATTTTTAGTTCAATACTGCCTGTATCTTGGAAATCTTTAGATTATGTAATAATTTATTTATTAAACATTTTAAACAAATTTTGCAGAACCTTATGAGTAAAAAAATATACAAAAAAATAAAAAGTATTTTAAAAACAATTTTTTATTGATTTCATAAGCATTCGCAATTTTCAATTATGTACAAATCACATCCTTCATTGAAATCACTGTTTTCAAAGTTATTTAGTAGAAGGAACTTAACAGCATCGTTTAATAAACCTACTTTATTATACTTATCGCAATATATATTATATTGATAAGTATAAGTAAATAGGAAATCGGGACATCTGACAGCGTAAGGTATTCACAACCGCGTATATTCTTTTTCCCTTTTAAGAGTTGGCTGCGTTCAGTAAGACGCAAATAATTACAGAAATTTTTTAACATTGTGTACACCAACTTGTCTCCTCTTATCTTGCGAGTAATCCGCAGCGATAAGAAAACGCGTTCAAAATTTACATTAGCGCGTGTACAAAGGTAACTTAATCAAAGGTAAATGATACGTGCGTGTTCAATGTAATAGACTGGAAAAAATTTTGAGTTAAAAATAGTTTCCTGCAGGCAGGCATTTAAAGCAACAATTTTTTAACAACCAATTATTAAATTTGTACACTTTTCTAATTAATAATTCTAAACAATTTTGAAAGTTATGGTACGAACGACTACGTGAAATTTGAAAAATTAAGTCGCTGAAACATATTTTCCTTGTTAGATCTAAATTTAGTTTCCGCAAATATATCCGGCGTGAAAGAGATAAGGATGTACAATTTTAAATTTTTTCTAAATATATAATTTTCTTAAAAATTTGTGAAACTGGATCATGTAAATTATAGCCAAGGTTTATGTGGTCGTATTGTGTATGTGAAAAATAGTTTAAATTTTATTAGGTTGTAAATGGGAAATATATCGATCAGTCTGTTTTTCATTTCACCGCGTATTATCATTACAAGAGGAAAAATAAAATTTTACGGCCGTTTAACTCGATTCTTGTACTTTTGTACTCTTTATTTTTTTTTCTGTAAAATCCTTCTGGGACTGTTTAATACAATATTTAATGGCTACAGAATTTTTAGCTCTTCAACAACTTTCATACTCTATTTTAAAACAAAGCTTCGAACTGTTGTTCCGAATAAAAATTTATGTGCATCATTCTCGCAAGAGTTTTATCGAAGGTCGAAACCGGTATCCTTGATGTTTCCTTAAAGATTGCAGCCGATTTTGCGAGTACAAAATGTCGTCATTCTTAAAAGTTTAATTCAGCTCCACGCCAGTTCAGGGCGTAACTCGCTCACGTGCTCGAGCGTTATCTCGATGCTCACGAGTGCTTTCCCCGAATGCAACCCCAGTTCAGTTAGTTTTTCTTTCGCGCCACTCGAGCCGCATCTTCTCTATTTCACTTTTTAAGGCGCTGTTTTCTCCGCGAATCCGTTTCGTTCCCCTTTGGTAGCGCTGAAACAGCACTGCACGCGTGCACCGACCGGATGAAGAGGGTACGGTGTCCGCGGCCGCAGGCCGATTAGGCACGTATATACGTAACGTTATAAACAAATATACGGTGAGCCGAATAAAATTGACTTAGAAATAAAGACGTTGCACGAGAAAATGTATTATGAAGAGTTTCTCGAGCTTATCTAAAAAATGTTTATTTACGAGTATTCATTTATCAAGTTGCAATTCATGAAAACTCTCAATGCAAGTTTGCGCAATAATAAATTCGTACTTCTGGTGAGAATGTATTTAAAAAAAAAAAAAATTGAATTATTATCGTACATTGCTTGCTTTCTTTTTTTACGTATTTTTTTTTTCGACTGTCTCGCCACATAAAAAAATGCACTTGCAAATCCAAAAATTTAATTAGTCTCACGCCTTATAATACTGACTTAAAAACTAATCAAAATAAAAACTTTCTCGTATACAGAAACCTTGTGCAAACGAAGGTACTGCGTTTATCGGCAGCAACGCCTATACAGGACTCACGTGACAGTTACGAAGAATCCTCGAATTTCGAGTCGCGGAGGTACTGCTCGCTGCCACGGCAACCAGGGAGAGAAGCGCGTGGACTCGAACTCGTGGACGACTCGGGACTGAAAGCGCGCGAGAGCGAGAAGCTGCTATCCGACGACGACGACGACAGCCGCGCACGATATATATATAACGTATATACCTGCGCCAGCGGAGCGAGCACATCCGCGTTGGCAATCTCGACTCCGGAGCACAGACGCGCAAGACGCTCGGCGTGCCTCTCTCTCTCTCTCGCACGCGCGAGATAAGAAAGCTCTCCCCCCTCTCCCTGCACACCTCCGCTCACTTGTTCCGAGCGAGCGTTATCAGGAGAGGAGTTGTATCGGGCGGTGGGAAGGGGAGAAGGGATCGGCTCGTGTAAGCGCGCGGATCCGCAGGGATTGGAAGTACGTAAGCGGCGCGGGGAAGCGATGGATTTGGGAAGCTTTTCGTCCGCGAGAACAGGTGCGACCGAATAAATCGTCTTCCCGAAGGTTTGGGAAGGTTTTTTCCAACTGCATGCCGTCGGTGGCTGTTTTTTAGTTGAAAAATTAGCTGGAAGACACTTAATTCATTGCTGGGTATCTTTCATTTCTAAATTGAGAATTTTACGGATGAATGCGAACATCATTTTTTTTTTATTTTTTTATATTTTAAATTAAATTTAATAGGTAACAAATTTAATATAAAATTTTAATCTGCTTTGAAAATTTCAAAATTATCCATAGAATGTGATCTATACAATATAAACTATATAAGATTTATATCTAATAGCCCTTTAATAATTATATATCTTTTATGACAAATAAACAACTCATTTCATTTAATTCCCATCTTCTTTGGCTAATCGAGTATATAAGCAACTAAGTAATAAGTTTTAATTCATACAATATTTATTGCTGTAACGATTAATAGCTTTTAAATAAATCTCACTATTATATCATAAACGAGAACACATTAACAGAAAGAGATGCTTTTCCAATTATTTGGATGTATAGAAAACAAACTTTCTGCAATATGATAACGCAAAATTTCATAATAGCTCAAAATGATGGTATGTCAAATTTTTATTTTAATGCGTTATCTAAAAATAAAATAGAAAAAAAAAACTTTTTTGAATGCACAAAGCATTTTTTTTACGTAAGTTAACGGTTCCCTTGAATTAGTTATGACAGCTTTTATGATACTTTGAAAACTTTGTTTGAAGATATATTGTTTTATACCTTTTTTGTTAAAGAAGACTAGTCGTTTCTTAATATATTCTACCTTGACGTAATTTGTTATTGACTCGATGTATTTTGAAAACGTGTTCTAACTTTTAAATGTTTCGTCGTTGCACTTATATCTATTTTCTAACACACATAATACTAAAAGCTCTTTCCGAAATCAATATTTTTATTACTTGCGGTATTATCGAGGAAAAGAGATATTACTAATGTATTTCTGATCCCGAGAATGAAACAAAGTATATAATATTTAAATTTCGCAACAAAATACTGATTGAACTTTGAATTACACTGTTTCTTTTTGGGATAATCGCTGTTACCAGCCTTTTCTTATGCAAGCTTACCAAGCTTAACATTATCTCCAGTGTCATCGAACATTATGTAAATATAAAATCGTTATTTATTGTTTTAAAGGTTCACAGCTGCAAACATGAATTATTAAATCATTAACTTAAGTGCGAATTGAAACGAAAAACTTCATTATATAGTAGTATTCCTGCCTTTTTAAATTAAAAATTAGCATTATTTGTGTGCTGATAATTAATTATTGACTTTTGAATTTTTTGATAAAAAAATAATACGTCTAATATTGAGAATTAATAACAATGAATGATAATAATTAATTATTGATTATTAACAATATGTTTTTTATGACTTATTTAAACTAAAATATGATAGTAATTTATAGTAAATGCAAAAATGTGTTTTAATTACCCAAAAATCTTTTAATTCTTGTTCATTTTCAAGTAAAATTTATATTTATCAGTAAATATAATTGCGAGGTACTTTCCATTGAGTTGAAACACAATACTTTAGAAAATAAAAATTTTATTTATTTTGGTCACTGCAGTATTATTATCCAACTTTTCTTTTCTAGGATGCCTTATTTCATATTATGTTATGTGAATGAAGAAAATCGTTTGTTTGAAGAAAATAATATTTTTATCAAAATATAAAATCAGGTTACCTCAATTATTTTTATCGCAATAAAAGATGTTCTCGTAGCACGTGATAAAAGCAAGAATTTTATAGAAGGTTCTATTGTACACAATGCTTATATCCTACTTTGCTGATTGATAACATAATAAAATTCAGTAATTAACAAAAAAATTTTAATTAACGATTTACTTATCACTTCTTGTCACCCTTAAAGCAATTGAACACACAGCGAGACCGAAACAGCGAGGATCGCCCATTCAGCCTTCCGACAAATAGATTGAAAAATCAGTGCGAAACGTCGAACCGAGTTTTTAAAGCTTTTCGAGTATACCCCGCGAAAACACTCAAGGTAAACACTCGCATTGTACTAAAAATTCATGAGCACGCGTTGCTGCGCCGATAGTCGAAAAGCAATCGCGGCGCAACGCAGCCTCGCGCGCGATAAACGTCTCGCGGATAATGGAGAATTCTCATTTCGCGAGTGAATAATATGCACGCGGCGAGGCCTTGGCAATGAAGTGAACGACCAGCGCATAACGTCGCGCGCTCGACTCTTGCTCATTTTGATTCATCCATCACTTCATTGATTTCATTCCGAGTGCGAGGCAAACGACATTTTTTTTTTATTGGCTGCCGCTCGTTATAAGAAGCGCGGAACAAATTATGCATGTATACTGATTGCAAAGCCGGCGGTTTTCTCGTTTTATATATTGAATCTGCGAAGACGCTAAAATTCAATAAATTATTTCAGAGAAAAAAATATTGAATAAACCATTATGATTGAATAATATTGGATAATATATGGAATATTAATGATGGAACAATTTTCAGAATTCGTTGTAAACACAACGCACAAAATTCTTTATTTCTGCGTTTACATCAATACTAATTGCCGTCTTTATTATATCTCAGTTACATACATAAATTATTTATAAAAAGCTTGATTACTTACTACACTTATTTTATAAAATTCTAAATTCAATACGTGGTCTCAAAATGCAAAAATAATCAGTTTTGAGTTATAGAATATCTCTCCACCCTCCTTTATCTTGAAAACTGTTCATTTATAGACTGTGTGCCTATGGACCCTTTTGATTAGGAGAACATCAAGTACGATATATAGAAGATACAGAGCTGCCTAGAAAGTACTGAGTATTAATTTATATTTGCAAAAAGGACTTTTGATTGACAGAAAATTGTAGGAAGTTCGAGTACGACACCAGTGATTTTCTCTCGAATAATCGAGTTGTACAAACTACTTTGTTTCTCACGTGTGCTCAATCGATAAAAAAGAGCAAAAAATACCACGTGGTCAGCGTCGAACGATTAAACCTGAAAATGACGCTCCTTATATCTCAAGAGTTCGAAGCAAGAAAGAATGTAAAAGAGAGCGTAAGTAAGTGGAAATTCTCTGAATTAGTTGTCGATGTCTCCTGTCAATAATCAGAATAAGTATTGCGCAATGAGAAAACAATAAATGTCGCTTACCCGCGTCTACCTCTTTCTCTTGTTTTGCGCAGTACGTCCGCGAATAAAACTGAAGCCTTTTGCGATCTTTCAGTGATTCACGTTCAGGCAATACGGAATACTAAAAAGTGATCTTGAAAATGAAAGAATTTTCATTATTTACCACTTTTATTTATTTATTTTATTTATTAGGTACTCTAAAATATTTTGTTTGTCAAAACGCTACAAAAATGATTGTAAAAAATAAGTTCATAAATATATAGAATAAGTAAAAGTTTAAAAACAAAAGTATGAGTCACTTAAGAGATATAGTTTAAAAAGTAAAAATGTACTATTGTTTCCAGAAGCGTTCGCTGTTGCAACTTATACGTGATTTCGTAGCAGAATTAAGTGTTATCCACCGCCAAAATTTTATAGCGTAATAATTTGATCAAATTCACAGCGAACCCCAAAGCATGAATAATGCAACAGTATTGCAAAAACTGTATTGGCAAAGTCGTCACGATATTACGATACTTCCACCACATCGTCAAGTAAGCATTTCTAGGTGGAAAAACTAAATAAATTTTTGACACAAAAGTAAGCCACAATTAGACGAACGGTGTCAAATTTCTTAAATTAAATAACTCGCGCCATACGCGTGCGCGGAGTCAAAATTAAAAATTGAAGATTACATAAATTTGCGGTTTCTACATAGTTGCCCTCGCGCAGCACCATTTCGCCCCGTCTATATTTCGCGCCAACTCCACCGGTTGCTTCCTTCTATCTAAGCGCCTCTCTTGACCGAAACGTAATTACCACTGCCGTTCACGACTGGCATCGCTTTTCGCTCCGAGTCGCAACTGACGCCTCTGACTTTTCGAAAAGTTGGCGCTTGGGGAGTTAAGCAAGTTCACCACCTCTCGGGCTTTTGCAGCTCTTGTACATATATAAACGTCATCTTATATAAATTCCTTACGTAAATTTAATGGAGATTTCTATTTTAGAAATTTCTCCGATGAAGATTCGCCGAGACAAATTTAAATTTTTAATATTAAAACTGAAGGAAATGCCTGTGACATTTTTATTATAATTACACTTCTTTGTACAATGAATTGCGTCTACGTTCAGATAAAAATGTTTAGAGTCGAGAATTATTTAAGCTTAACAAATTGAGTTTAGTAAAATAATTAATTTATTACGTAATAATAGTAATGATTTTACTTAATTAATATCTTTGTAATTGAAAAATTTTTTGTGAGAAATAGCAGTTATGCGTATTACGTAATTTCAAAAGAAACTTTTAACCATAATAAACCTCTAAGAAGAAGCTAAATAAATGTAATTTGTTCTATCAGGGTCTTGTTTTAATGCAATTACATATTTCATGAGGTAAGAAACCTACAACAATATCTTATTGTTTACTCTGACGCACATTACTTTATAATAGGCACTTCTGTTTACAAATAAAATGAATACAAAATCTAATTAGCATGGTACATGAATGAAATTAATTGAATTGCTTCTCTATATGCATAAATAATAGTTAAAAATAACTTTAATGACCCTGACAAATTTTGGTTGACAATCTATCTTTCATCGACGAAATCGCATTCAGAGCTAAATTTCTTCGCCGTAAATCGTATACTTTGAAATAAAATCGCCAATCACAACGAAGAACATTTTATTGAAGCAAATTTGTTGCATCATCGATTTACTAGAGTCTATTCACACGGACATTTAGGTCTGCACGTGCAAAGTATTATATCGTTGCTTCGTTCAAAAAGGACCGTCACCAAGACGTCACGCGTCCCGTGTAGGCGAAGCGTTCGCCGTAAATCCTTTCGTTACAGGACGATTATTATCAGCGTGACGGTGGCGACTAACCGCGGGCGTCCTTCGCCGAACTCACCTGCAAAGTGATCGATAGCACTTTGACGAGCAAACTCGGTTGTAATTCAAACCGGCGAGAGCCGCTCGCTCGTTTCCCTCGGCTTTCCTCTCTCTTCCACAAGTCGCGGAAACTTTTACGGCAACGACATTATGAGATCTGTTATTTTAACACTTTCTGCCTGAGTTACGTTGATGAATTCAATGAGGGATTTGGCATCGGGACAGTCGGCGATGCACGAGAGAGGCCGTTTTCTTTGTCGGAGGGTTCACTCCTTTTGCATAATACAGCTGCAAAAGGACAGTCAATTGAAATGAAAGGGAAGGTCGGCTAGTGACATCAACAGATGTTGCTTTTGGAAAAGATTCCATGCATTTTCTTTTCTTGAAATGCATTATACCTGCAGACGTTGCGCTTGAAAGTAAGTTTTCATCGAATTCATTTGCTGTATTTTTTATATGAAAATTAAGTATTATCGTTAATTAATCACCATAGAACTGTGGCATATTAACCTTACCGCGTGTAAATAATAAAATTAAACTGTTGCAACGGAAATTACGTAATATCCGCCGCATAGAAGTTGTGTAAGAGCGTGGTTTACAAACGTAATTTAGTAAAGTTTATACAGCATACGAGTAATATGTCTATTATCTGGCAAAGCATTCTTTGAATTACACGAAGCGTGAAGATAAATATGCTTGTTTCGAAAATTTGTAAAGTAAAAATAAGAGATAATTACAAGAAAATAATCTGTTGGTCTGTGAATACGATTTGTTGCTGGTTCAAAAAATTGAAGGTATTCATAATCCAAACAGTATATACATTTATTGCATTAAGATTTTAGAAATTTAATTTTTTAATTTTATGTTTATATACATGCAAGAATTTGCATTTATAAAAAAAAATTGTTATTTGAAGTAAAATTTAATTAATACATCTTTCATTTCAAGAAAGAAATTTAAGCGTAACATTTTATTTTCTAAATATAGTAGCAAGAATCCACAACCTAAAAACTCTTATCTGAAGGCGATTAAAGTGTATATGAATTATTTGTAATCTGTGGCATTAAAATTACCAAAACTTCCGATTCAATGTGTGAGGGATCTTCATAATGCTCTTTTAATATATCTGATGTATATTACGAAACAGAATTGTCCAATTTCACGAGGAAACGATAGTTGCGTTAATTATTTCGACTTCTGTCACCCAAACCTTTGTTGTCACCAAGAAGAGCATAAACTTGAATGATGTCTTGGAAATGTCATTCTAAATAAAAAGTGAACGGCGACTTGATGCATTTACGACTTAATAATAACAGTTTGAAACAGTTTTACGATTCCATTAACTTCTGAAAAATACTTCACATTCTTAAGAATGAATGAAATTCGTTCCTTCTTTCCTTTCTATGAAATGTGTCTAAAATTTCTCGACATAAATCCATTCAAAGGGTTCGATGAGAATAATTCTCCAGTACCGTTAGTTTACAAAAGAAGTTAATATTCAGACTACGACAACGGGAGGATCCAAAACAGAATCCTCTTGATTTCTATACCGATCGCAGAGGATGGCGGCTTTCCTCGCTTTCGATTCTATTTAAACCATAAATCTGCCATTGAATTTTGCAAGTGCGCTCTTGCGTAAAACGTCGGATAATGACGATTTTCAAACTCGCTCGTCGCTTTTCTCCGAGAAGAAAGGCGAGAGTCGGAGAAATGCGAGATTCGCAGGAGCGTATCTCACGCCGCGGACCCGGCCGCTAATAATACAAGATCCCCGACGTAAAGCGAACGTATAACCCATACAGCCGCTCCGCCTAAACAGCTTGAACCTTGAACAACAATCAGCAAACTGACTGACCCTAATAGCCCCATACATCTCTACGACTGTCGTCCGCAAGCGAGCCATGCGACAAAAGCCCGAGCGAGCGCACATCCCTTCATCAAATTCCGCGTGTGTCTTATCTTTTCTGTGCCCCGTCTTAGCGTCCAGGTTAATATCCAGTATACCTTCGAAATTATTGGAAAGTTTTTGGTAACGGATGCACTAAATGAAAAGAGAACGAAACTGGAGGCGTGGCTGCACTTTTCTTTCTTATTCTGTCAGACTGTTCAGAATGACTCATCGCGTTAGGATTATGAGGTATCTTAAATGATAGGAAAGAGTCATAAAAAATTAGCTTAAACAGGTTTCTTAATCAGTTCACTAAACTGCATTTCATGCAATTTAAAGTTTTAAATCGAATTTTAAGATATGTTAAATATCTCGACTGTTGTGTATACTGTTATGAGGTGGCAAATAGTTGTGTGAAAATTATCAAAAATGTCTGTTAAAGAAGATGTGCAATACTAAAGAAAATAACAATACTACAAATGTAAAGAAAAATTTTACATAAAGTTAAAAAATTGATAAAATGTTAATAATAAAATTGTAAAATCACACGATAATAAAGGATATCAAAATTTCTGGTCCCGTTATACCTTCAATTCCGGGTAGCAACCATATAGGAACGAAAAAGAGAAAAGAAAAAATTTTGAAATGGTAATGCGAATCCTTGAGTGAAACTCTACTCCATTTTTTGTGAAGTGAAAATGCGAAAGAAAGGCAGAAAATTTAATATTTTCCAAATGGTTTATACTTTATTACGCTACTTATTTATTTTTGAAGTACGTGGATGCTTTTTGCTTCAGTATTAAATAATTGAGAACGAAAACTGAAATTTAATAAAAATGTTTGAGATCATGTTAACCCATTAAATGTTTTGACTGATATTCGAAAAAGCATTATCCCAAATCGAAGAACAAACAATTTTTTTAACTAATATTATTATGGATATAAAATTGTTTTGTTTCGTTAACTTTTAATTCATTTACAGTAGATCGTAATCTCAATATCTATAGTAAGGTTGCATGATGTCAGATATTTAAATTTGTATAGAGGACACCTAATTAAAGCAATTAAAATGACCCGCAATTTAAATTAATCTGCACTTCGCCAGCCAAAAAAATAAATGAAAGTAACATTAATATATAGTTGTTATTCAGTTGTAGTTTAAAACTAACAATTTTATTATGTTATCGCTTTATACTTTCTGAAGAAAGGAGTTAAACTCGGGGTAAAAAACCAGCCGTGAAGCCAGTGTCTTTCAAAACAAGAGCATTGAATTTCATTGCTATCACGCGTCTGTCATCACATCTTGAGAGGTCTTTAACTTCTTCTGACCGGCACCATGAATGCACAAATAAAAAAATTTTTTTTCATGGATCTATTATTCATATATCCTTTAGTGTATATATTTTCTTATATAAATGTGTGTCCACATATGTGGACACTAGTACTATTAGGAATGAAAAATTGCGTGGGTCGTTTATATATTCAAAAAATAACCCACTACCAACCCCAATCCCTTTCATCCCACGGCTTAACCGAGGTACTAAAGAAATAATCCACAATAAATATTTTTTATAGCACTTTTAATTTAATAACGGTCGGGATAGATTTTGCTTTCTTTCGACTGCAATTATAATAGGCAAAAATTAATTTCTAATTAAATAACGTGATCGCTTGTCGTAGAATTTTATTCAAAGTAGTTAATGCCACCGGCGATTTCATAAAAAGATTAGGGCACGTCACAATCGTAAATTCAATATTTGTCCACATATGTGGACGTCGGTCAGAAGAGGTTAAAAATTTATTATTTTATTTAAAGGAGTTTCTAATTATTTTTTTTAATTTTTTTCATTCACTGCATATAGCAAGAAGTATTCTAAGATTAAATTCTGATGGTAAATCTATAGAAATTCAACAAATAATAAGTAATAGTTCTCGAATGTATCGGAATATTCTTTCTATATTCATTCTCGCTGCGCTTGGACGTAACTCCCACTTTTTCGTCCTTCTTTCGAAATATTACATTGTTTTAGGAATTCACGTAAATTTCGGAGTAAATTTGAAAAGTCAAAGCTAGACTGCGAATGAATGAGAGAAAGAAGCGGGCTTGATAACGAGAAACTGGAGAACTAGAGCAGGTATACCGTTAAATTCGGTTTAAAAAAATGTGCAAAACCCTCTGGAGAACGAACGAGAACACGCAGCGAGGCAAGAGAACTCGGCTCGTGCGCTCGGCCGTGATGCAGTTCTGCGCGTTAAAGGATCGGCTTTGAGAGCTGGAGTTTGTATTGCGAGCGAATAATTGTCAGCATGCGAGAGATTTTGACGATTAGCCCTGCGTAAATTCGCGCCCGGAATATTCAAGAATGCGCGCAAAACAATTACACGAGCCGCCTCGGAATTTCCGAGGCACGACCGTCTGTGCCCTAGCCTCTATTTATATTGCGCGCGAATTTCAGGTGAGCGACTAACTTTTTAAGGGAACAATGGAATTGCCAGTTTTTCTTTTTCAGCTTTTCGTTTATTTTACAGTGAAAACTGAAAATATTTTCAGGGCTCACTTGCTTGCTTGTTAGAGAAAAGAACGTTTTTAACTTCAAACAGAACGCGTGCTTTTTTTCGGAAAATAGATTCACGTAAAACCACGCAATTAGGCCTTTTTGCAAGTTTTCTCCGCAAAAGACCACGAAGTACGAGGAAAAATGAAAAGAAGCGACGCACATGATAAATATAAAAAAAA
Organism: Ormyrus pomaceus; assembly: GCA_900474385.1. NCBI lineage: Eukaryota > Metazoa > Arthropoda > Insecta > Hymenoptera > Ormyridae > Ormyrus > Ormyrus pomaceus. The sequence goes on from UCOM01000451.1 coordinate 61,072, forward strand.
GGAGAGAAAGAATATCATAAATCAGAAGATAACAATACAAGGAGAATAATGAAAAGACACATTTGTGCAAGAAGGAGGCAAGCAATCCAAACGGAAACAAGGATGGACTGCTATGACGGGGCTCAGTAGAAAATCAGTTTTTCCAACTCACTTTTATTCGAAATATTGCTGCCGTTTTCCGAGAAATCAATCATTTCGCGTTTCGATTCTTTTAAATCTTCCTTCTGCTGCGGACAGTTTTAATGTTCTAATCACTTAAAAAGCTTTTTTATCCATTGAGCAAACTTTCTTTTAATACTACGAGTAATTCGTTCATATAAATTAATCAAAGTACCTCGGATTTAAAATTTATCTTTAACCTGAAATGAATTTTAGCGCTGCTAGAATAAGCGAAATAACAGAAATTACAAGCGAGAAGAGCTGAAGCTGGGAGAAAAAAGAGGAGAGACCCAGGCGAAACAGGTGTAAGAAAGGAAGAGAGCGCGTCTGTAGCAGTGGCAGCGTGGGAATGAACGGCGGGCCAGTGCTCGTCGAAGGGAGAGAGGTATAATAAGGACACTTGTCAGCCCCGGCTATATATCCTCTCTCGAATAATTCGAGTAGCTTGCGAGCTCCCGATTATGGAGATGGGGCCAGCAGCAGCCGGAGATGCTATCGCGGCGCGATGTTGATGTAGCGCCGGTCTTCTACTTTGCACGAGGGGCCAAACGATTAGAGAAATCTGCGTGATACTGCTTCTTTTTTCTACTGTTTATTTGTACTCTTTATAATTGAGTGAAATCAGCCAGCCGAAAGTATTAGATTGATAAGTATTAGAAAGAAAAGACGAAAGGCCTGCTTCGATTTGGACCGGCAGCGCGGTTTATTAATTCAATTTGCCGGAACAAATTCTCCCGGTAAAAGCTTTGAAAGTTGCCAGCAAAGAGATGATTCCAACGTCGTCTTCGATTTTATTCTGCGCTTCTCTTTCGGCTCCGAGCTCATTCGAAAACTTTTACAGAGTTCATCCTTTTTCATAATTATCTCTTCAAATATCGGAGATATTTTTTATTTTACATTTTTTATTTTTTGCTCAAATAAAGAAAACAGAAAATTTCTATTCTTCACATTGACATTTTTTCGGAACTTTCCGGTTATTTCGTTTTAAAGAGAAAATATCTTAAGATTTTGCATAAAGCGTATAACATAGAATTTTAGTACCACTTGCTTTCTTTTGCGAGAAGAGCTGACTATAAATTTCGGTAAGAATGAAATCTTTCTATTGGAACTGTTTTGAATGGACTTATTTATTTGACGACGTAGTTTCGTAAAGAGTTGTCGGTGATATTGTCTAGTCGCGAGAGCTCCTCTCTCTCTCTCTCTCTCTTTCTCCCAAGGGGCAATTCCGGTCTCTCAACTGCAGGCACGCACACACGCATCGCTTCGATTCGTGCTGGCAACCCCAGAGACGCACGCAAGCCAACAGAAAGGGTCAAGTAGTAAATTCTGCGCCCAGTGTACGCTGATATACCTGGCGAGAATCGTCGAGCCGAAGCGAGCCGCAGCCCGCTTTCATACCCGATAATCTCTCATTTATTTCCCATTAATGCAGCCCCCGATGGTCCATTGAAGCCGCCGGCGAGTAATTTATGCCCAGATGGCGCGCTAAAGTACTCCGCGCGTGAATTTCTGCCCGCCTTAAATATTCTCCCCGACTCTGACCGTAAATAACTATTTATTTTCATCAATCCATCACGATAAACAATTTTTATTTAACACTTCTGCTCATCGATTCCACAATGTTCAAGTAATTCTCCGCATGCGCCAAGGACCTATGCAACAGAAGGAAGAAGAGGCAGCCACTCTCTGCCACCAAAACCAACAGAACAAATTCGTAGGATTATCGTGCTTGTACAGGAATAGGACAGGATTGGCACAGTAGCCATCGAGCGTTTTCAGTTGATAGAGTTAGAAAAACTAGCAAGTAAAACTAAATAATATTTGCAATTACAGCGTTTGAACGAGAGGAGAACCGAGCGCGATAAAAGCTCTCTCGTATAAAAAGAGTTCTTCGTACAAGAAATCAAAATGAAAGAATTGCCAGTTGGCTTTGAGACTTGTCTTCCTCCCGCAAACTCATCCTCGAGACAATTACATTCGCTTAAAAGGGTAAGGAAGCGGCTTTAACAGGTTCCTCTCTCTTCCTCGCTCGCGCTTCAAAGCCAAGACGTCGACTGACGACAGGCAGGCAATAAGTCGAGAGAAATTCTCGTCTTTTTGTCCCCACGCGGACTATCTCTCCCCCAGCTCTCTCAAAAGACGCCAAGCTAACAATCGTAACGAGACTCGGGGCGAGTCGAATCCTCGAGTGCGCAGAGAGGTAGGCTAAGCGATCACTTTTGCCACGGGAAGGAGTTTTTGCGCGAGTAAAAACCCCTGCTAATTAGCAATTAAAAGCCCGAAGCGCTTCAAAAGCTCGACGCTTTTTCAAAAGATTCCTTCTATGCTGCCAGCTGCTTGTGTGTCTCCTTTGACACGTTTTCCACAAGTGCCAGGCCGACTGGATAAATTAGGCGGAGTAGTTCCAGTTAGTTTTGGAAAATTGATTTTCACATTTTCCTCGTTCGCTCCACTAATTAGAAGCCCACTTGACTGGACGAATATTTTATTACCTCAGCAATCGTTTCATAACCTCTCAAAACTGTTTCTTCAACTGTTATTATTTTATTAAAAATTTATTTATAAAAACGGTCCACTTTAATTACAAATTAAAACACGTAATTTCAATTTTCATTTACTTCTTACTAGTAAATTAAAGGCTAATACTTAATAACTATTAAACCGTGAGTCATTGATTGGCCACAAAAGTACACTAATCGACGACTTTTTTGACAAATAATGCTCCGAGGATTTTCACGACCAACTCAGTCAATCAGGTAATGCACAATGCAGCCAATTTTAAATTAAAAATAGCTTACATTTAAAACCGAAAAATAGCTTTTATGCATTTCCATATTTTACTGAGTAACTCGACTGTAATTGATTAAAAGTGCACTTCAATCATTACTCGTGATTTGCCGTTAAATTCACGCCTACAAAGGGGCGGGTCCAAATCCCACCCGTAATTGCCAATTTGTATGGCGCAATGTTTTTCCTCCGCGTTTTAGTTTCCATATATCTTAAGGGGGGATCTTGCACGAAATATAGACTATATTTGCTAATTTTATATTTCAACTATTTAAGATTTGATAATGTGATTGGTAATATATATGTTAAAGAGGTGTTCCCTAAGAACCGAATAAAAATTTAAAAGCTGTAAATATCATTCAACTAATGCAGATATAGTTCATTAAAAAAATAATCGTTTAAACATGGGAATATTTTTTGTTGTTCATTCAATTTTAATTTGGAAGGTTTCATTTTCTTCCTTATTCAATTTCAGGGAGAGTTACCAATGCAAAAACTAGGGTATTTTCAAAACTGGTAAATTTATACTTACTTGTTTATAGGTTTATCGTTGAATCTTCGATAAATCTATGAAATTCGACGAGAAATCTATAAACAATTGAATATAACTTTACCGCTATTTTGTTTGTGACTGCATTATTTGAAAACGCTCAAAGCATTTATCTAGAACTTTAATTTGTGTTTCGTTAATCTAATGAAATTATTGAGCTTGCAATTATTTAAACTGTGACCCATAAGTCATAATAAAATAAAATTTATTTCTAAAATATACAATTTATTTCACAGCTTTAAAAGTGATTTATTTACTAAAGTAAAAACGTAATTTTAGTTTGTTTGAATATTTAAAAGGTAAATATTATCATTAGAGTTTTGTGAATGAAGACAAGATAGCTACTTTTAGATGTACAATATATAAAGTAGGTTGCAACTTTGTTTTCACGTCCTCTAAATCACAGTTTCTAAAGACAAAGGTACTTTATCCTTTATCTTGTTTCTAGAAGAGGTTGATAAAGTAAAAAGTACTGGAGAAAAAAGTACTCGCACCTTACATTCCGGCATAAGCGCGCCACAAAGACGACATGTCTTTGCCGGATTCTCTCCGGCTTACCCCAACCGCAAAGCGTATCGTTCATGCGTTCTCTCGGCATCACGGACCGCACACGGATGGCTTTCAGATCGATGTAGGCTGTGCCCAAAAGGAGAAAAAGGGAATTTTTTACACGGTTTAGTAGAGAAAAAGATCACTGCCGGGCATTCTCAAGTTCTGCCTACTTCTGTGTAGGCGCAATAACAGAAAAGAGAGATGCACCAAGCCGAACGTCTCATTTCTACCATTGCATATATTTTTAACAACAATATATATCTGCCTAGTCGTGCAGAAAAGTAGACAAAGATAAAAAAGAAGAGAGAAAGCAAAGAAACAAAGACAGGGGGAGGACTCATAATTTTGAAAGCGTTCGAGAAAGAGAAGCACGTATGAGCGAATACACTTGACGTGGTTCGTCTAGCCTAAGTCGGTTAATAAAATTAATAATATTTTAGATTGAAAAGCCGGAAAATTTAAGGCTGTAGTTGATAAAACCCTGCTCCTTTTTCTCGCTCCCTTGGAAAACGAAACAAGTTGGGTAACCAGAGTAAGAGATGGAGCAATTGATAAACGAGTTTTGAGGCTGCCCTTTTTTCACACGCGGCTAGTGAGAAGTTGGAAGTAGGAATCGAAGCAAACTTTCTTTTCGGCTTTTTTCTTACTATTTTTTAGGAATTTTTGCCCTGCGATATTCCAGGCTTTATTTATCTCTTTCTCTCATGCACGTTTGCGGTACTTGCCGCTTTTTCACCTCTCCTCTCTCGAAGCAGGAGTGTAAATTTCGTCGTGCGCTTCGAAGGATGTTTTTAATTTTGTAGATATAAATAGAAAACGTAAATGTTCATGTAAAGAAAACCATCCCGTATTCGTATTATCTTCTTATAAAGCTTAAGGTATCAAAGTCCAAAGAGAATCTTGATGACTCCTAAGAATATCGATCACGTCGAGGATACTTGAGCCAAGTATCAATCCTGCTAAAACGTTTCTTGCGCGAAAACTCGAGTCGACGACTATAGCTCAAAGAATCTGCGGTTTTGGGAATTCGTGTCATTTAAATAGATTAAATAAAACTCGCAAGAAAGATAACTAGGCGGGTATTTTACGATGTTCGCATGAAAGTGCCGGCCGATGCGAGGATATATTCCGAATACGTGAGCGACATACGCTTTTTCGGAGCTCTGTATAGTTGGCATTCTGCGTCCCGTTGGCTCGCATTTTTACTATGATTGAGTGCAGTTTCCACTGCGTGCGTTTGATAAAATGCTTTCACGTGATAATAATGCTTGATTTGCGTAATTTCTTCAAAAAGTACAAGTCGCTAGTCACGAAGCAATTTCATTATGCTGACGGTCACTATCCGTGTTCATCTTTTGGGATTTTTTGAACGCAATTTTTGCAAGGTTCACATGTAGAATGTCGGTCTCGGATAGGCATTGCGGACTCCCGGGAGCTTTGGAAATCAACGTGAGAGACGGAGAGCTGACGCAAAGCTCGGAGTTTATTATTCCTCTTCTTCCCTTCTCCCTCTCCTTTTTCCATTCGTCCTTATTCGAACTCTCCTATAGGCGTCTGAATCTTTCAGTCGATTTCCCGAGCTTTTTTTCCCGCCGTTGTGAATTATTTATAGGCTGGTTGCATGGGTACAGGTGGCGCCATTTAATGCCCCCGCTTTAACACACGTACTATATCTGTATTTACTGTTTATATAGATGTACCTTAACATTGCGGGGGCACTAAACTTACAAATTTCGCCGCAGCATGCACCCAGCCTATAGTGCACGAATACGTTATGACCTGAATTATCAGCGAATCATTTAATATCGATCTGTCGGAAGATCAACAATGTGTTCGTAGATAGCTAGAAAATTGTCGATTCGACGCAGAATAATTGTCAGTTGTAGTAAAAGATGAGGCTGCTGCAACGTATGCACTCGCGGGCCTCGACAAGTAATGGAGGGTCGTCGCGCCCCCTCTCCTCCTCCAGGCCTCAAGAACCAGTCCGAGGCAAGTGGAAAGGTCCGACCGCTGGAGGGAGATCGAGAATCAGCTGCAGCTCTTTTCAGAAATGAGTCAGAATTTTCGAACTTAACGGGCGACTTAACAGTGCAAGTTAACCTTATGAAAGTATGGCTGAAATAACCGTTCGCTATATGATACGGTATATAAAGGCTCAGCAGCGGAGAATGCGAGAGAAGGGCAAAAGGACGTAGCGTGCTGGCGGCGGAGAGTATTGTATACAGAGCTCTATAGAGGTTGGCGCACAGTGCTCGTCGCGCCTCGAAAGATTACTTGCTTTCAGGAGGATTTATGCCCTTTATTTTGAGATATTATTTAGCCAGACTAAAAGAATCGCGCGCGCAACAAGAGGCAGAAGCGTCGATATCAGAGCCGGTTTCTCTCTCTTCTCTTCTCTCTTCTGCTTCCATCGTCCTTCTTCACTTTCTACTTAACTATTCGTGTCTCTCTTGTGCCGTCGTCCGTCCACGCTACAGAGGAGCGGCAGTCGAGCGTACGGCTCAAATCTCTTTCTCTCTCTCGGCTTATGTGTCTTATGTGTCTGCAAGCCTGCGCGAGCAGTGGTCAACAACACCGAGCTTTGGTCAACAAATAATTAAGTAACGTTATTGGGGTTTGACATCGGGAGGGTGCCACTTATATCATCTTATTGTTAAAATCAAGCTTCAAGCCGCCATTTTTCCGATATAGTATAGATATACTTACAGTTAAGCTTGGAGTATGTTCATATACTTACAGTTAAGCATGGAGTAGTTCCATTTTTCGTCACTGAAAATGTCAAATCCCAATAAGGCGAGGAGAAATACCGGAAATTCATTTTAAACGTTATTCTCTTTAAAAATTGATTTTTCTATCTTGGATTATAAAATCACCAGTTGGATGCGAGTCTTTTGTTTCCGGGGCCGCATGGAGGGAGAGAGGGAGAGAGAAAGAGAGAGAGCGAGAGAAGAGGGGCTCAAGCGCGAGGTCAGCGAGGCGTGAGCTTTTTAAAAGGGTCTGCCTGCTCGCCGACGCGGAAGATTTCGCGATTCCCTCTCTCTCCCTCTCTCTCTCTCACTCTGCATGCACAAACTACAATGAGGGGAAGCTTTGTTTTGGGGTACAGAAAGAGAGCTTTTTGCGCCTCGTTGCCTTTTATTTTGCACGTCTGTCTCGAGATTCGGAGAAACTGAAGCACGATATTTGCGCCTCGGCGACACTGACGTTTCCTTTGTCATCGGAAAATTGGTCTGCCGTTTTTTTTAGGTTTACTCTAATTTCAATGGAATTCGTTTACTCATAGCCAATTCTCGAGATTTTGCAATTTTAGCAATATTTCTCAGAATTACTTTCTGCAGGAAATCAAGTGCTTAATCGCAGATACAGATTTCGTTGGCTTGTACAAATCCGCACTCAAAAGCCATTTGGCTAAAGAAACCAGTGAGGATCTGCCGCCGCAGACGCATACATCGAGCTCCTTTTAAATACACGCTAACACCTTACTTTACTTTCCCTCTGAATCGAAAAACTTTCGATCCGCTACTATATACTCACTCGCTTAACAATTCATTACTGGCTGCCTTTTTACAGCCATTTACCGTCTTATCGAATCAATCCTCGTTAATACGCGGGCTCGGGATCCTTTCCTGCCCTGCGCTGTCGCGGGCTAATAACTCATTAACGATTTGTTATCTGGCTCAAAATTGAACAGCTTCACTGTGCATTATTGGATGTTCCCTGCTTCATTGATTTTTAATCTGCCTCGGCGGGGATGGATGGTTTCCATTTGCTCCGTTTTTTTCGGACGCACCGCTTTTCAGTATAGGAAACTGATCCCAGATGATACAATATGTTGAACGAAAAAGGCAATTCACGCGAACAAACAGCAGCAAGGCGCTTTATAATGCGCGAGTTTAGAAAAGTATAGTTAATAGCTATTATTAGCTATTATAATAAAGGGATCGATTAATATTATTTCGTTTAAAATTTATAACTTACTTAGTCTGGCCGAAAGCTGTGTTCATTTGATAAATATTAATTGCGCATTTGTTTATGGAGCGTCCAAGTTCAGAGATAAATATATGTAACCTAATTCTTATGATATACTTTTCGTAAAACGAAAAACGTAAGCTGTTTCGTGTAATGATAATTCTAATTAACCATAATGATGAATAATACAAGAGAAAAGATGGCATTGAAATATTTGTCGTCGCGTTCAAATGATTGCAACTCGAGCAGCTTCAACAATAATCTAATATAATAATTAATGAGAGAACCTCCACGGTTAAATTGGCAAAATGTAAACTCGCTTTTTGTACTTTGCCTCGCGCCCGCTTTGTAAATATAGGCTTTATTGGTTTAAGTTTAAAACACGGCTTTAAAACACTGCAAGTTCGTTTTATGTCTGCAAGCGGCGATCATTGCAAAGTTGCTCTTTACTTTTTTCCAACACTGTCGGCAGCTCTCTATTTGTTCATCGACCAAGTCACTTTTTCGAAAGGTAAATCATTTGTTTTACATGCATGCCTTTTCGTTCTGTGCAATTATTATGTTACACACCGCCTCCCTTACACTCAATGATGCCAATGACAATTCGTCCCTCTTGAAGGTGACAGCAACTACGATCAGCCAGCGGGAAATTCCTTATACAAAGAAATCCTTGTAGTTCTTCGCCTTTTTTAATAACCAGTAACTTTCCACGAAAAGGCTCTTATTTTTTAATTGGAATATGATGGAAAATTTAATTGAAGGCACCTCGGTGCAACGCAGCCACATTTCTGCGGATCCCGGCCTCCATCATATATATATGTGTATATATATATATATATATCATGTATATGTATTAGGGGTTAATGGAAATTGTCGCATGGCGTCGATTACTGTATACAGTGGCACTGACCGCGGCCGTCATTGCTTTAGTCTGCAAGCACGTAGTGATGCGCATTTGGCTAGTGAGACTGAGAGTTCATTAATTACAGAAAGAGACAAGCAATGCTTAAAGAATTAAACTGCAACTGCTGCAAAATTAGATGTTTATATATTTTAAAGTTATATTTTAAAAATGATGTAATTTTCTTGTAAAAATTAGTACGTTCGGCAAAAGAAAGCAATACTATATCAAAGCTCATCTCCGTCGAGTCGCGCAGCTGCGTGAAAAGAGCGGGAGAAAAAAGAAGACAGGACGAAGGGCTTAATCGAAGGGGTTGAAAGGGTCGAGAGTGCGAGAGGGCCCCGTCTGCCTCGCATTCTAAAAATTAATGAGAAGGCTCGTGCCGAGCGGGTCGCATTCTCGCTGTTTTTGCAATTACCGGGGAGCAAGAAGCGGGAATTTTAGCAAGTGCAAGCTCGTTGCATTTGTTTCTACCCATCATCCCTCGTTGCGTGAGCTATACTCTTGATAGTTTTGGATAAAGAGGAGAAAGGAATCGGCCTCACCTTCTGCGCCTTGCAGGCGGCTGCCAACGGCAGGACGTCGTGCGGGTGGGCCGTGTGCCGGTCGCGCAGGCAGAGCCCGCAGGCCGCGATCTTGCAGAGCGCGCAGTAGAGGCTGAGCGTCTCGCCGACGTGCTCCAGGCAGCCCGGGTTGCTGCTGCCGACCGAGTCCCCGGGCTGGCTCCGCGGTCCGTTCCCGCCTCTCAGGCCCAAACTCGCCCAGCTGCCTTGCGCCGGGCCCAGGTTGTGCGTGGCCAGCGGGCCGCGCTTCGGGTGGCAGGACTCGCGGCAGCCCTCGCAGTACAGCACCTAGTCAAACATGAGCAAAATTAACTTTCTAATTAACTATCGATTCTCTAGCTCTTCCTTCCTTCCTCTGACAGCGGCATTCTTACTTATTGTTAGCAATCGAATCGGAAGCTAATTTGTATTTCTAGGTTATATTTATAAAGCTAGGTTATATTTTTTTAGCCTCGTCCGAGCACTCCAGCTAAAAAAAAATTTAATAAATATTGATTAAGGTTAAGAGGAAACCAGCCGATAATTCGACCACAGCCGAAATTTACCTATTATTTTTCTTTACAGAATCTAATTTTAATCCAATCATTATAAATGATTTTTTTCGAGTTTCTACCCCCATTTAATCAGGGTTCATAGCTAGAATATACTTGCATCACAAATATACCAGTTTGTTTATTTCTGGCCGAGAACTCGATTAACTCAAGAATGATTCTGCCAGGTCAACGGTACAATAAAAGAGCGCAGCTTGTGAGACTGTGCATAAATCGTTTACTGCCGATTGGAAATAAATCACGTTTTTTTCAATTATAATCCAATAGTAGTATTGAAGACAATTATAATACTACCCGCAGTGTCGTAAAAAATAGACTTTGAGAGTAAATTAATTGAGAGCGACCCATGTACTTTCTCATTGATTTTTAAAACAGTCACTTAATTTTACGATATTTATTGAAAATTTTAATGGATAAAAGTATTTTACGAAATAAATTTAACATGTATGACGTATAACAACTATGGAAAGTTATTATTCATAATTACAGCAAACAGTTTAAACGTGTTTCAATAAACCGTATATATATATATTTGCATTTGAAATGCTTATAAATAATTGAGCGAAATAAAGCAGAAACCTTTTTATTAGAAAAAATCTTATTTATTCCGACGAATTGTTAGAAAAAAATGTTCACTGTGAAACTACATTCTTCTTATTTGTACAACGAGAGAATAAAACTAAGCTGAGCAACAAGCGAAATTCTGCAATTGTTGGGCTTGTCGTGCTGGAAGAAAATGAATACAATTTCCTAAATCTCCCTTTGCAATAAACAGACGAGGAGAGGGAAAAAAGGAGAAGAAAAATGAGAAAATAATACTGCGGGCGTTTAAATCCCGAAACGCATGATCGTCGCTCGGATGGCATTGTAACTTTACAATGAAAGGCTTGCAAGGGTGTAAAAGCTTCGGCTGTAACCGCGTTTATATGGAGCAATCGAGTTGACACCGAGAGAAAGAAAGAAGGACGGAGACTTCGGATCTTATAAGTCACTGAAATACTACGGAGGTGCTTTTAATGAAATTGCCGAGTTTATAGTCCCTTTGCTGCGCTCGCTCTTCATCAATTTACTTAATCAAACGTCACTCCCGCCAAAGAGTTTTGCTTATTAATCCGATGTTGCTCGAGGCCCAAGGCCACTTTTTATTAAAGCGCGGTATAATCTGAAGGATTTAATTGATATGGACTCGATATTAATAAAGTTAAAGTTCAGGAAAAAATTTCAGTTCAATAGAAAAATGTTGACCTTTATTTTTAGAGGAAAGTTTTCTGAGCAAACAGTTTATTTACTTTATTTAAATTAAAAAAAAAAAATTTTAAATATGCTAACAGTTCTCGATTTCAAACATTTATGTTTTTGAATATTTGAAGAGTTCAAGGGGAATAGTTAAATATTTAATTATTTTACGTTACATTACTTTGAATATTCGTTTATAAAAGACTCTTTCATTATAAGCTACAGAAATTAGAGTTGGCTGCCGTTTTTAACTCTTTTTTTCAATCGATGAATATTTTTTCTTTCAGTTACAACAATAACTAACTTAAAAGTTCCAAGTTTAATATAGTTTTTACTCTTGAATTTTTTCGTCGATCGACTACTAAAATTTGCTTATCCAATGTAAATAAAATTATAACTTGAAATGTTCAACTTGTGTCAGTAAAGTTCATTTTAAAAAAGAAGAAAACGTCTACTTATAATATCAATTACTCAAGAACCAGCTTGAAAACATTCAAACAGGTATATGTATGTATAGGGCACTTGGCACGAAAAATGAAACTGGAGTGCAGGCTCAAAATTCTCATGCAAGCTGAGACCCCTCTGTTAATTGTTGAATCTTATCGCATTTTTCAAACACTATCCTTTTCAGAACCAGGTTCAAGCATTGACAGAGCAATTTCAGATCAATATCTGTTTTTTTACAATTCCGCATAATTCACTAAGACTACAGATATTTATTCCACGAAGTCGAAGTATAATTTGGCTTGCTCCGAATACTGGTAATTTTTGCGAGCGCTGTGGAATAAACTTGCGCTTTTCACGCGTCGGTAATTCGATTCGTCTATTAACGTCACAAGCCCGGCAAGCGAATTTTCAAAGAAGCGAAATGTGAAATCGTCCATCAGAGCCGGCGTTAATCGAGTCACTGTACGTATTCACGGCTGGCTCAATAAAATTGCTCAGCGTCACTTTGCAAATGCACAATCAAAGTAGTATATAAATTTAAAAAATTACGCCCTAGCCACTCAATTAATTAGCCGCAAGTTTTTTCTTGACTAAATTTGGAGAGGGTGACGCGAAAGAAAAAGAATTAAGCGAGAGCCTGTTCATATGTTTATATAAAGGTATAGGTGCAGAATTGTTATGGGCGCTGACCTCGCACTGCTCGCAGGCAACGGTGGCCTCGCGCGGCTCCTTCTCGCACATCTGGCACATGAGCTTGACGTTCCTGGCCTCGACGTACTTGTCGACGATGCGCTGCATCGCCCGGTACTTGGGCAAATTGTGCGCTCCTCCCTCGTCGAAGAATACGGTCTTCTGGCAGAGCGGGCAGGAGAGGCAGAGCGTCCCGCCGCTGGGCGGGAAGCCGCCGCCGTTGCCGGGGGTGCCGACGTAGCTGCCCGGCCTGGAGCCGGTGCTGGTGCTGCTGCTGCAGACGACGCCCGAGTCCGTCTCCGAGAGGATCGAGAGCTTGTCGGCCTCCTGGTCGGAGCCGACGCTGCTGCCGTTGCCGCCGGCGGCGACCTGCCCGATCGAGCTCGAGTCGCCGGCGGAGATGGACTCGGGCGGCGAGTCCGGGGGCGCCTGCATGCCCACGGCGCAGGCCAGGCAGAGCGCGTGCCAGCAGGGCAGCAGCACCGGCTCGCTGAAGAACTTTTTGCACGCGGGGCAGCGGAGCTCGTCCTCCATGGCTGCGCTGGGATGCTCGCGTAGGCGTCCTACCTCACTGCGGGGAGGGACTCATCGCTCGGCGAGCGAGCACGTGATCCCTTTGAAAAAAGGCGCGCGCAGCCTTTGCTTCCTCTCTCTCCTCTTCCTCTAGCCGATCTAGATCCCTCTCCAGCAGCTGCAGCTGCAAGGCCTCACATTTTCCGGGAGGCGACGGGAGCGAGCGCGTCCGCTCGAGCACAAAGAGGGAACACACCGCGGCCCCGAGCCAAGAGAAAAAAACGCGGCGACCGGTTTTCTCCGGGGAAAATGGAGCGCGCACTCTCGCTCGGCAGCCGTCACCGGGTTGACTGACTCGGCGGCGCGGCTGGCTCGCGCTTCCCTCGACGCCCAGCAGTCCCCACCTCGTGTAGTGGAGGCAGCAGCGCCGCGCCGCAGCTGTGTCAGAGGAGTCAAAGAACCGCCGCCAGGCGCAGTGCCGCCAGTGCCGGCAAAATTCGGCCCTCCAATAGCCTCTCTTAATTAATCGGGCTATCTTTTTCTCTAACTGTAAATACAAATTTTTATACATTTTTTCCAATTTTCTTTCTCGTTAAATTACAAACGTTCCTAGTAGAAAAACTAAGCCTTCTAACTTTATAAATGTCAACTTTAAACAGCGCATCGTCTTACTTGATCTTTCAAAAACTTTCTCTTTTCTCCAAGACTTGTTTGCTTCAAGTGGATGTCAGTGGCCTGCATCTTATCTCTCGTTATATGCGTCTTCTCAAGCTTCAAATAAATTCTAAAAATTTTCAACTTGTTTACGATAGGTAGAGTACAAGTGTAATCGCATTCATCTCCTTTCCATGTAAGTCAAGGTCAAGAAAACTAAAAAGAACAAGTCTTTATTTTTATCTGTTCAAACAGTCATAATGTTTTAACGAAAAAAATGTATGCCATATAAAGCATGAAGAAACTCATTTCTTATTATAAAAATAACGATTCCAGAAAAATTAAGGCATCTTTAGAATCGATGACGCGAACCGTTTTTCTCTAAAAAAGTGTAAACCTGTTTGAGAATGAATTAAATAATTCTATAATAAGTTATAGTTAAATAATGGGCTGCAGCTATTCGCGCCATATCCACACCAAATAATATTGCTGAATATTAAAATTTGGCACGCTGTTTAAGAATAAAAGAAAGCAGTATTCAATTTCAATTCACGTGGAATTTACTTTATTATTAGATTAATATTCTTCTTTAGAACGTAATACCTGTAAAAAGTGTTTACTTTAAAAGTAAAAGATCGCTTTTAAATAATAAATAAACACGTACATGTAAAGGATACTCGTCGAATATAAAGCATTATAAAATCATTATAATTACACTTACCAACATATCTCAAAAAATCACTCTAAATTATTTTGGTAAGACAATTTTTTTCTTTATTCGTGTGATTTATTGAGAAATGTTGAGAAATACCCTACGAACACTATAATAATAATTTAAAAAGAAAAAAAGTTTGCAACGTTTGCAGAATTCGATTCGATTAAATTATATCAGTCATTTTTATAAGTCTAATCGTAGATAAACTTACCCTGTTAAACTTATCTTACAAAAAGAACACTTCTTGTGAAGAGAAACGTATTCTCGAAAAATCTAGGGGAAATTTGTGCTTAAAAAAATTTAAATTTCTTCATAATTATAAAAAGTCTTGGCGTATTGAATAAAAATTAAATTAAAATACGCAAACAAGAGCTTTAATTTGAGTCTATAAGTGGAAATAAAAAATATTTTTTTGTTCTATTAAAATAATTTTTATTTATTTACCACTCTAACCTCAAAATCACGACTTTAACATGATTTTTCGGCGCTCGTGGTATAAAATAATGTTCGATACTAGAGTTTAAGTTGATTATTTACCTCGTGAGACTTTTCTCCCTCGCTTCGCTCGGGCGAAAAATGTCTCACGAGGTAAATAATCAACTTCCACACCCGTGTCGAAAAGTACTATTTAATTATTTTATCATTTAAAATAATTAAATAATTTTTATAAAATAAAGACACATTTTTTTATTCTATTTTAGATCAATTTAATTTATTCAGTTTTAAGTAGTTAAACATAAAAATTCAATTTAAAAAATTTAAATTTATCAAATCAAAATCAATCTTTAAATGCTTCATAACATCCAACCATGGTTTTTTTAAGAGAGAGAAAAATTTAATTCAAATGTTAAAGAAAAATAAATAATTACACATATTTAATCAAGCACAAGTTTTTTGATTGATTATATCTAGTTTTTACAAATAATAAACTTAAACTATATAAGCATTATATTTACATGTAAGAATTAAATATCAGCGGGTCTCTAGTATACAAACTGCCTGTAAACAACTGTCATTTCTGGCCTGTTCTCTGCTAATTCTTCTGTACACTTATTTGATAACAATATAAACAACATAAAAAATATGTCAAATTCATCTCCTGCTGTGGAATCTTTCACTGAATCAGCAGCTTCAACAGTTAAATTATTTAAATATTCTTTCAAATATTTGTTCAAACATTTTGATTTTCTTTTGTCAACAAGTGAACCTGTGGCTAATTCATATAAAACAATTCCAAAACTGTATGTATCTACTTTTGTACAAAGAATCTTTTCAGTAATGAAATCTTCAGCCATATATGCAGTGGTACCGAATGCTTTATAGAGCTGAAAACAAATTCGATGTTAATTCAGTGAACTGCCAAGAAATTATAAAAAAATTACAGGAAATAGTTATAATTACACGCAGAGAATAATATAGTAAAAATTATTTTGAAGTTCACAGTAAAAATTATGTTACGGAATGTGAAGTTATCTTAGAATTGCATTTACAAAAAAAATTACCGTAATAACACGTTAAAAATGTGATAGGATAGGTTAGTGAAAGCAATAAATGCTTCTTTTTAACTTTAGATATAATAAATTTCTTTATAGTTAAAATTAATTTTCATAAAAAATAAGTGTAATTTCATTTAAGTTTCAAGTATAAGACTTTTTTTTCATCAACCGGCTATCAATAGCGAGGGTAAAAATTGTAGCGACGGAACGGTAAAAATCATAAAATATTATCATACCCCTTATAAATATTATTTTTATAACTGAAAATTTATATTTTGCGCTAATAAAATTTGTGTTATTTAAAATTTTTATATAGTTGTACAATAATTTTTACCGTACTATCTATGTAAATTTTATATTGAAAATAGTATTATTTACAAGAAAATAGATATATAAATTTGTACTACACTCATTTGGGTTATGATTACCCTTACTTTTTCGATAAAATTTATTATATTATTTTGTGCGTATAAGAAAAGTATATTTAAGATATAAAATTATAATTCAGAAAACTTACTTTCAAAAAGTTACTAGAAGAGGTCTCCCTTGCTAGTCCAAAGTCTCCGATTTTTGGCTCAAAGTTTGTATCTAACAAAATATTGGCAGGTTTAATATCTCCATGAATTAAAGGTTTTCTCTTTACCGTATGAAGGTACTTCAATCCACGAGCTGTTCCTTTTGCTATATTATATCTTTGACGCCAAGAAAGAGGCAATGATCCTCCTTTTAAGAGCAGTCGATCTTCTAATGAACCATTACTCATACGTTGATAAAGAAGACAAGGTGCTTCACCATCTATACTGTATGCAAACAAAGGTAAAACATTTTCATGTTTTAATGAATCTAAAATTGTTATTTCTCGAAATGGTTGCTTCAATTGAGAATAAAAATCTTTATAATTTCTTGGTTTAAATTTCTTAATAGCAACTTCAATATTATCCCACGCAGCACCTGCAAAAATAAAAATCGGTATAATTTTAAATGAATTAAAACTTATTATGAAATTTATTATATATAAAAATCAACTTAAAGTTTTACATAAACTTATACAAGTTGCACATACCTTTATAAACATTACCGTATCCTCCTAGACCTAATAAATTTTCTTCTTTCCAATTGTCTGTTACTGAAGCCAATTTGGAGTAAGGAACTAGAGGGAGTGACGTTGACATTACAAACTTCATTACGTTAGCATATTCCAAGTCTGACAGATCACCGCGTTTTATATTTTCAGTAAATACATTCATTTTAAATAAAAAAATTAAACTTAAACACTGATACTCAATTTTATGCTTCTGATAAAACTGTTGAACACAAGACTGACAAAGTAGCACTAATCTTTCTAAATCGGAAGAAAAAATTAAACTGAAGCACTGACACTCAATTTTAAACTTTTCATAAGACCGATGTTAAACACAAGACTGTCGAAGCAGCACTGATATTTCCAAGCCCTATGAATCCATATTTATAGAAAATTTGGTTACCCCTACTTGTCCTTTAACTAATAGCATTTTAATTGCTTAAACCATAAAGCACGTACAGCAGAAAAATTTTAGAAAAGTTAGGAATGATATTGAAAAGGTTTTACAACCTTACTTGAAGATGGAATCACCGAGCTCTTCGTCGGTTCTGCTTTCTAAACCGTCAATTGATTCAGGTATGTCTCGGATCAGTAGAAACGATTCGCATTCTCATTTAAAAGGAAATCTATTGTTGTGCCCAAAATTAACCCTCATAGTCGGTTAATGGTTTGAAGGCTGTAAATCAGCCTACGAAAAATCCACTCTACTTCTAAAATAGTTAGATTTGTTAATCACTTAATTTGACGAAATACACATTTTGCTTAATGACCGAAAATATTTTGAAAATGTATTTTTTATTTTTGTTTATTTCTTCTTAAGAGAAAGCATTGCAAAGAAAAACTAGCAGATATGATGGATAAAAATCTTTTTTATTTTTTTTTTGTATAATTTTTTTTTTTTTTTATTTATTTATTTATTTTTTTAATACATGCGTGCTTTTATATTTATCAAATTATCGCACTAAATAATCTAAATGATATTACTAAATAAGATGAAATGTGCTTCTGTTGACAGTTGTAGAGTAGAATCTTGACAATAAAATACTTTATTGTCTTTGCGGACAACAAGAATGCTTTTACTAACTTCAACTTTTCGGCTATTTCGTAACCAATTAAATAAAAATTGTTAACCGTGATCTAATTACTTGTAAGGAAGGTGGGGTAGTTCATTGGTTCTTAGCTTCCACAAAGTCAATATTTTGTTTTATTATATTATTTTTTGAAAATAAATTATTTTTAGCATTAAATTATATAAAAATTTGTAGCACTTAATAAAATGAAATGTAAACGTGATATTGATTACAATAAAATTAAAAAATAATATCTTTAAAATTGATATAATGTTCAAGAATTTTTGTATTAACTTCTTTCTATCACAGTAATTGTTCTACCAAATAATTGTTCTGTATGTGACCCTAAAATATCGATAAAAAGGCTCAAATTTTAAAATCAATTCCATAAAAAATTACAAAATCTTAATATAATGTTGTACATATATTCAAATATTTTTCGAACAATAAATAAGATAAATTAACGTTTTTGTTCATAACAAATTAATCTCTAGGAATATTGTTCTTTTAACATTTAAAAAATGAAAACGTAGGCAATAAATACATCTTCCATAAACATTTCAAAAAAGTACAATATATTATTTTACTTTTAACTCTATTTTGTGAATGGTTCCAGACAGGTGAGATTTTCCGAGATCGTTTATTTCAAATTAAAAGGCACTAACAGAAAATCGTTCGGTCCAAGCATTCGTTTTTATTTACAACCTTTAAGAACAAAAAGTAGCAACGGTTAATGATTTTGAATAATCTACTAAAGGCATTTCAATACATATTTTGTATATTGACGCATGCTGTGTAAATTAAATTCTATGCTATTAACGTTCTTTAATATGAATTATGTAAAAATAATTGTAAAATTTATAGATTTATGACTTTGAACAAAATATACAAAATGTGTATTGAAATGCTTTTATTAAAAACACGTAGTCTCTATTTTTAGTTTCTTCAATGTTAATTTATTTATAGTTTTGAACAAAAT
>UCOM01000452.1:0-80127 GCA_900474385.1 Ormyrus pomaceus
CTATAACTTTTGAACAAATAAAGATTTTTAGATGATCTTTTTTTTAATCGATAGGATTTGATCTCACCTTTCGAATGCTGACAGTTAAAATACTGTACAGAAAGCCGATGAAAAATTATAAGTGATTGAACAAAAATTGATTTTTCTTAGATTTTCGCTAAGACAACTCATAACTTTTGAAAAATTGAGCGTTAGACCGAATGGGCGCGGCTTCTTTCATATTTTAACATTAGAAAACATATACCGAAGTTTGAACAAAATCCGTGATCCGGACCCTTGGTCCTCTCCTGGTCAGTCTGATCAACTAATTCTATAAAACAAATTAAAAAATAAGAGCATAATCATTGCTTCAAAGTTATTATCCATGAAAAGCATTAATAAATATTCATCTAAATCAGATCAAATCTAGAAATCAAACTCAACAAAGAGCGTGTAATGTATATCGCAAACCAACAACTTGTATTACTTTACCGTATTCTGAAAACTTTAACTATATGTAAGCAATTCGAAGAACATATAACATCCCTACAATGCCAAAATAGGCAAACAAGGTAAAGAAAAAGACACCACAAAAAATGTCCATATTATATACAAACTTAGTTTAAAAGTTCGTCTGAAAAGTTATGCCACGTATTGACGAAGCAAACCCAGAATCTATAGCGAGTCTGCATAAAAATCTTTTGAAACACGAGTTAGAGTGAATATAATGCAAAAAGAACCATAGGTGCAGAGGGCGCTGTACTAGCATAAGTTTTAAGCAAGCGCGGGCCATGTTTTTGGGAATCGGCTGTAGCAACAAAATAAAAACCAATTGACTTTTTAAGCAACAAATTAGCAACAAAATATGCCGGCGGTTTTATAAAAAAAATATTAATAAAGGCTAGAGTTATAGAGGTGGCTGTGCTGGTTCAAGTTTCAAGCTAGCGTCAGCCACGCTTTTAGAAATCGGCTATAACAACATAATAAAATCTAGTTGGCTTTTTTAGCAAAAAATCAATAACAAAATATGCTGCCAACCTGTTATTGATATCTTTATAAGGTTTGAAAATATAGAGAGTGACTTAGCTAGCATAATATTAACTCTATCCAATGGAATTCCGTTGGAATCCAGTGCAATTCAGCTGATATTTTCAATAGGCAAGTTAGCGATTCATTATTTCTCGGAAACAGCTGGTGCAACAAAATCAGGTACGGCGTTACAAATTAGCAACAAGTTAACGACATAATACTGTCTAGTGTTAAGAAACGTGCATTGGATATTTTGTATTTTGGTCTTTATATAGAAGGGGTGGTGGTCGATTCCTCTATTAGGAGTGGGCTTTGACAATTGACGGTTGCACCTCTGAAGAGCAACAAATTAGCAACAAATTATGCCATCGGTTTCGTATATTTTTATAAGGTCAGGCGATACACGTAGTGGCTACGCCAGTGCTAACGTATGCACTGTTTCTCGGGAACGGCTGGAGCAACAAACTAAAATCAGTTGGTTTTTTGAGCAAAAAATTAGCTACAAAATATGCTGCCAGTCTCATATTAATATTTTTATAAGGTCAGGAGATGAGAGTGGCTATCCATTTAGCAACAAATTAGCAACAAAATATGCATATGGTTTTATCATGGGCTTATGAAGTGGTTACGCTAGCTTAATATACGTCCTTAATTTATACTATAGTCAATCACGTAAGTCCTTTAATGCAACAGTAACGTTAACAATATTTTGCCAATCTGATCTTAATTTCCTTGAGATTCGGCCCATCACAATCGTTTTATTCATGCTTCAACTTTTCGTCATCATTTTTTTAAGAGGTGATAAGTGTACTGACCACACCGAAGAAGAGTCGAGTTATTTTTAAAGAAAAAGTAAGATGTTTTTTTTTATCTTATGAGATTTCTGTTAGATCGAATAATTACGTTTTCATAATCATTGAAAAATAAAACTTCTAATTTTAAAAAATAACAGATTTTACATTCAAATTTTTCTCAAAGTATTAGTATAAAAAGAAAAATAGTTATTTCAAACTCAAGTTTTGTAGAAAAGTTATGGTAAGCTTGACGTATAAATTGGATATTCAAGCTCCTCAAAAACGCGAGGCAGAATAAACTTATCAAGACTTCAATTTATGAAAAATATAATAAAAACAAAGTTACACTCTAGGCTAGCCGAATACAATGGACATGTTATAAAGATAAAACAAAATACTTCCGTTACGGACAGTATATGTGACTCAATAATTGTAGAAGAGTAGTAGCAAAAATGAAAAGAAAAAATATATTTCGCCCTATGCATTTGAATCTGCATCATCATTGATCGATCAAACTAGCAATAGAAGTTCACATCTACGTTACAAATTACACGCAAGTTACAAGTTGTTAACGTCATTCTCTCATTACAAATAGTTGGTTTATTTGTAGCGCCTTGTCTATTACGTATTTTACTAGGCACTGATAGAGCCAACGAACCTCTGAATTTCTACAATTTATATTCTAAATTATCCAATCTACCTCTATTCGGAACGATTTACTAGATTCAAATTAAAAAAATTTCTGGCCAAGAACTCATTCACAAATCAATTCGACTGAATATCCCGAGTGGCACGGTAGTGCCGCGGAGGCGAGTTTGAGAAGCAGACGTCGCGGCACTCGTACCACTATTTACTTCTAATTTGATGTTCGCATTTTTCACCATCAAAAAAATAATGCTTATCAATATTGTTCCTAAGTTATTTGTTGATGTATCAGCATATTTATAGCTAAACTATGATTTTCAACAAAAATATCGGTTAAAAAGCTATTCATGCTGTAAATAAGTGCGTAATTCGAAAATGCACAAAATCACGTTTTATTCTCCAGTACGAAAAGTGTTAGGCCCCTGAAATTTGCCACATAGCTATAGTTGGGAATTGCTTTCCCACAGCTTTCTATGCTGCACACATCCCGCGAAGTCAGCTACACTTATTGATATCTATAATACGTAACTTGCCAGGTCCGTTTCAAAACTTTTTATAAGTATATAGTATAATTAAGATACTAAGATATAAAAAAAAAACAATTTATTTGTCCAACTGTTGAGAAAATGAAACAAACATGGCAAGTTACGTTAGTAAGTATCATGAGACTTATTTGTAATTGATCAATATATTACTTAAGTCTACATAATTTCTTCCGTAAAAATTAGTTTGTTAGGAATATAACAAATCATTGTAAATGTAGTGTAACCTAGTTAAGTAAAGTATGTGATTGACATGCATTATAGCGTGGAATAGGACATTTGGGATGTTATAATTTTGGTCATTAAAATATTTATGGATTGAAAACTTGACTGTTTTACTTTGATTTCATTACTTTTTTAATCTGTGATTTTGTTGTAAGATTATTTATCTACTAACATATTTTGGGTATATTTTGAAGTTGCTGTTATTGAAATATTTATGTATTTAATATATTTAAACTATATTTACTATGTGATTGACATCATTGGTAATGCGGAATACATTAAACTCGCCTAACCTTTTACTTTTGTTCAAAGCTAAATTTTTTTTGAGATTTCAGTCCTTTTTAGTAATTTATTTAATCTTTTGGGATATTTTAGTTCATATTATGCAGTATTTTTATATTACTTTACTTTTATGACTGAGCTTTTATTTCTCACTACATTTATTACACATTATTTTACTTTTTCAGAAATGCCGGAACTTTTTCCTCGCTTTCCAAGCAGCAGGACAGGAAAAATTAAAACAAAAGAGAGCAAAGGAAAAAGAACAAGGCATTACAGACAAACAGACATCACCGAAAGACGAAATGGAAAAAAATCTCAGAAGGACCAAAAGTTTACTCAAAGGCGATGTATGGTACCAGTATAAAGAAGGTTACAGTAACGCCGTGAGACGAACTGTATTAATGGAAGATATATTGTGATCTTTCATTTTTATGAATTGTAATTTTTATCCTGAATTTGTATGTAAACATTCAAGACTGTTAATATTATTCTAACAATTAATAATAAGCCTTATTTTATAGTAACTTTTACATTTGTTCTTCGTTCATTTGAACGAAATGAATAAAAGAGATGATTGAAATTGATGCTTCTGACGAGTTAATCATGATACTCAGCTTGATCAACATTGAATTTACCACAAAGCATCACCGAAATCTCCATGAAGATCAAATAGATTTTGCATTTGAAGAAATTCACTTTGCCCCAGCTATCCAATCAACATCTTCATTACGAACGAAATACTATATAAACGCGTAATTAAATAATTTAGCTGAATAATTGGTCTCGGTTGCGTCGGCCTGATACACCGGCCGCAGGAGCTTAGCCGGCGTCGGACTAAAACCAGCTCTCGGGCAGATATACACGTAACAGAAGCGGCGTGTGTCTGTGCGCGAACGAGGGCAAATATCTAATAAATCACTTAATACATTTTACGAAAGGGGTGGCAGACGCTAAAAGGCCAATCTATATAAGCATGCCGGCATGATAGTACCCCCTCCTCCCCCGCCTCCTCCCCCTCGAACCTGGGCGTGCGCACACGTCTACCTGCACTCTCGCCACTCATCTCCTGTCTCTTTTAAACTGAAACTCGATCCGATAACCCAGAACGCAGGCGCGCTGATGGTTCGCCACCGCCGCTTCCTCACTTCCCGCATTTAATCTCCTGGTCCATTACTGCGCGCTCGTCCGTCGCTTTATTTTTCTCTCTTCTGGCCTGTGTGTGGGTGTGTTTTTTTTCTGCACACACGGCCGGGGCTCAAACGCCATTTTATAGCGGAACCGGCGAGAGGAAAAAAAGTGAGGTATTATTGTGTACGCGCGATTCCGGGTAGATGAAAATGCAGTTTAATGGAACGAATTGTTTTACTTGCTTTGAGTGGGATTAAAATTTTATGCGTTTATCTCGCTGAGCGAAAAATAATTACTTCGGCTCTTAGAATTCGTTATGACAGCGTTCCCCGATGCTTTTACGTTCTCTCTCTCTCTTTTTTTTTTTTTTTAAGATGGATGCATAAAAAGAGATTATTCCTTCGTGTAACGTGCGTGTGCCGGAAATGAAGCTTTATAAAATTGAAAGTAAAATTGGCTCTTTGAAGGTAGAATGTTATTATAATAGTTCTTTGAGAATTTGCTACTTCAATTTATTTTGTTATCTATTTTAGCTTATTGCTGGGTCGAAATATAGTTATGAAAATTAGTCCATTTTGAATGTCTGCGGAGCAGATTAAAATTAAATGCCTAAATCCATTAACCAAATTGCTACAATCTACACATGCAGCTTTATTCGGTCAAAGCAAATGGCATATCAATTAAAGTTATGGTTTTGTTTTCAACTTTTGCGTGTTAATATAATATACCGTTGATGGGGAGGTCGTGAGTTAGAATTCATTAAATCAGCTCTAAATGTCATGCAAAAATATGCATATTTTTACGTACTTTATATTTTAAAAAATTTTCTTGCGAGTCTGCGTTTGAATTTTAAAAGCGCTCGCTTAAAAATGAAATATAAAATTGGCTTAATTATATAATAAAACCACGAGATTCAAAGGTGAATTTAAGCTCAGCATAACTTTAATATTTAATTCTATTCAAAGTTAATTTGAAACTTTTTGCGAAAATTAAGTAGGAATTCGAAGAAAATCGTTGCTGCGCTCACGCAAACTCGTTACTACAATGCGTAACTTTAGTGGATTGAAAGACTAGATAAACCAGAAGGTTAACGACCTTACGACAGTTTGGAAAACTATCTGTTCTACTTTCAAACTTGAGCTCAAGTTATTTTCATTCTCTTAATTTATATTGAGTGTGCATAATCATCGAGGACTACAAATCATTTCTTCAATAATCACGTAATTGTTAAATTGATATTAGTAATTTATCTCCTAACAGGTTGATTAAAGTTGATTGAATGATGTGGCAAGCGTATCTATTCACATGAAGTAGAGGTAGTTCGATGTAGTCGAGACTAAGCACATAAGCATATTTCCCATCTTAATCAATTTAAAGCATATACATTTCAATTGGCATAGAACAGTTAATTGTCCTACTTTAATTTTCATTGCGAGAGACGTGAATCCGTTATGAACCGAGATATAATATTTTTGCAAATTTAAAATGAAACTTTCATAAATTTACATTTAGTTGCTAAAATTCTAAGGTCTCAAAAAGGCAAAATTTTATTTAGGAGTTGAAAGTTAGTATTTTACGTAAAGTAAAATGTTTAATAAAATTTATTTTTAAAAAAGGAAAATAAAAGCAAAGATTTTGAGAAGTAGAAAAATCGTGCGGAAAAGAGGAAAAAAATGAGCATTAAAAAATTTAGTAAAAAAGTAAGAGAGTGTATTTTTTAAAATCTTTATTGAAAAAGACAATGTACATTAGTTTAGTATTGACTACATTTTGGTGATATACGATGACTTGGAGGTCATCTCAAATAAAATTACATATATTTCTTCGGTTGCAATTTTAGCATCTTGAAAACACATAAGGTCCAAAGAGCACTTTAGTATAACCAAACAAATTGTCTTATTTTACAATGTCATTTTGTAACAAAAATTTCTTAGAAGTAATTTTTTAACAATTTACATTAAAACAAAACTTAAAGATAAATTGGAACATTTGATTATTTTTCAACGAAAAATTGTAGATTCAAAAACAAGGTAACAGATATTTACAGAAAGAAATATTTCACTAAAATATTAGAATAAATTATTTTTTGGTTTATTGTGAAAAATTGATTTTGTTTAATAATATATGACATAGTCCATTTTTATTTACAAAATTCAGAACGAACGATCCTACTTGTCGCTTTATTTTTTGACAGTTTCACTTTATTGTCCTTAACAAACATGTTTATAAGTTTATAATTTCATAATTATATATTATTAGAATATTATAGTATTTGTATGCATCGGTAACTGTTGTACGGCTCTACAAGTATTGCTTCATAAATATTACACGTGTTTACGACCGTTAGGTATAGAAAGTCATTTTTCTCTAATAAAAATGACTTGTATATTTTTCTTATAACAGTGTTTTATCTCTATTACATAAAATAAACTTTTCTTTCATCTATAAAGTACAGCTTGATATTTCACAAGATTTCCAGAAGTAAAGGAAAAGTGTTCGCCTCGACTTTTCGAAAGAAATAATATCTTGTTTTTTTTTCGAGAAAAATGTTTTTTTTTTTCGGATAAAGAAAGAAGCACATTAGAGTTAGAACGAGCCGAAAATAGAATAAAGCCTCGAATCGAGGTAACCGAATGTTTGTCCAACTCCTTGGGAGCAGCAACGGCAGCGGCAGCGTCCAACCTAATCCGCTCTTTGAAAAACAAAGCAAAAGGCGGAAAGCCCTCGGCAAAAAGGAAGCACGCGAAGTCTGGCCGCCTCCTGCAGGAGCGTCTTGGCTCCGGGAGAGAGGGGTTTGGCGAAGGAGGAGGAGGAGGAGGAGGATCGGAAGGCATCGTTAAGCGAAGTCGAGAGAGAGAGAGAGAGGGAGAGGGAAAAAGCTCCGGCGGTGGCGCCTTCCTTTGTCTCGGTCCCTCGGTGGAAGGGATAAGCCACGATGTCGTTGATTAATACGGTTTACCAGTAAGTGTAACGGAGTGTGCAAAAGGCGCGTTCGCTCCGCCATCGTCGGCGCTCCCCTTCCTGGAGGCACGACGAACCAAACGCCGGCACGTGCCGATCAATGGCGCCTCTCTCGCGATTGGCCGCGCGCCGCCGCCGCCGCCGCCGCCGTCGCCGTCGCCGGGGGAGCGCGAGCCTCTCTCTTACACCCCCGCCTCCTCCCACCACCCCCCGACTTACCGGCACCGGCCTCCCGATCCCGTAAGGGAGGCAAAGCTTTTCTTATGAGGCGCATTGATTGCCAACAAACCCCTCTTCCCGCGGCGGCGGCGGCGGCACCAGCTTCCTCTCCCCCCGCGGCGTCGATTCGAAACTGGAGCGTCTCGCGGCGACTACTCCCACTACTTGGCTAGGCTCTTTCTTTTCTAGGTAATGAGTGGAGGAAACTGGAAAATAGACAACTGCGGCTTCGTCACGAGAACAAGTTTATTCGAAATATCACTACGATAGTAAAGGCTACAGATCCTTGCTAGTGTGTGTGTGTGTGTGTGTGTGTGTGTGCGTCTGTTAGATACAAGATACTCTCGATAAATAGGTGGAGGTTTCTCTACAGTGGACCTACGTGGGAAAGAGGATCCTCAGGCGCTCTTTGCACTCTCGTTCAGTCTCTCGGTCTCTCGCACTGGCACTGACTCTTGCGGGTTAAGTGTGTGCCGCTAAATATTGTCTCGGGGCAGGCACAAGCTGGTCCTAGGGCTCCTCCTTGCTGGCGGGCTGCAGCTGCTGGACGACGCCCGGGTGCAGGTGGTGCTGGTGGTGGTGGTGGTGGTGGTGCTCGGGCCGCCTCGAGAGCCCGAGCAGCGGCGGCAGGAGGGGCAGCGGCAGCGGCGGGAAGTGGAAGCCGGCCGCGAGGCCGCCCAGCAGCGCCGAGGCCGTGCTGTGCTCCTGGGCCTTGCGCCTCAGCTCCGCGAGGCTGCTGCTGCGCTGGAGCTCGGCGGCGGCGGATCCGGGCCCCCCGCCTCCGGCCCCGCCGCCGCCGGCGCCCGTCTTGCAGCAGCCGCAGAGGGAGCCGGCGCAGCTGGCCCAGCCGGGCGCCGACCAGGAGAGCATCTCCTGCAGGCTGCTGCCGGGGCCCGCCATCGAGGAGCGCGTCTGCTCGACGACGGCGCTCGACCAGAGCGACGGCGCCGAGACGGGACTGCTGGCCGCCGCGGCCGCCTGCAGCTTCGAGGCGAACAGCGGCGGCGAGAACTGGGCGGCGAGGTGCGGCGAGAAGAACAGCGACGTCGCCGTCGTCTCCACGGGCCGGAAGCCCCCGCTGACGCTCACCGAGCTGCAATCACACCCAAGATATATCTTTTATTAAAACTTTCCTCGACTTTTCCTCCGTTCGTTTTGCAAATTTTTCAGAAATCCCGTTTTTTCTCCCGACAGCGTGGAGGAAGAAAACAAAGTTGGCTTCCGCAGCGCGGAGAATTAGAAAAAAATGAGGGCTTGGCAGCGGTGCCGCGGTGGCGTAAGGGCTCGCGGCGTCGCGAAAGAAGCAAGTAGCGCGGAAGGACGCGCAGAGTCGTAACTTTAATGACACTCCATTAAAGTCCCGATGAAAAATTCAATGGCGCAACGCCGGCGTCGGCGTCGGCGTCGGCGCTCGTACGCCTCACGCATAATGCCGGCGGCGCGGCGCCTTTGGAGCCCGGCTCCTGAATAAGCGATGAGGATATATTTACGGCGAGGCGGCCGGTTTTAAATAAATTACGCATGCGCGCACGCAGGGCTAAATGGCGCGTGGCGGCTTCCGCTCCCGGCTTCTCACCTCTCGGCGGGCGGTCCGAGCTGCTGGGGCGGCTGCTCCTGCTGGGGCTGAGGCGTCGCCGTCGGGGAGAGGCTCTGGGCTTGGGGCTGCGGCGAGCCGGAGCCGAGCGGCCCGTGGGCCGGTCGCGGGCTCACCGAGGCCGAGGTCGTGCTGGGGCTGCGCGAGCCGCTCAGGGCCTCCTGCGCCGCGGCCGCGGCCTCCTCCGCCGCAGCCGCCGCCGTCG
This sequence comes from Ormyrus pomaceus, assembly GCA_900474385.1. Classification (NCBI taxonomy): domain Eukaryota; kingdom Metazoa; phylum Arthropoda; class Insecta; order Hymenoptera; family Ormyridae; genus Ormyrus; species Ormyrus pomaceus. Next base: position 9,604 of record UCOM01000452.1, read on the forward strand.
TCGCCGCCGTCGGGCCCGAGTCCGAGGCCGGGGGCTGCTGCTGGCTGCTGGTGCTGTTGCTCGGGGTGGCGGTGCTCGCGCCGCCCGGGAGCTCGCCCGCGCCCTCGCGCTTGCGCTGCTCCTCCTTCAGGCGCTCGCTCTTGCGCCACTTGGCGCGCCGATTCTGGAACCAGACCTGCACAGAACCCCTGGTTAGCTAAAGCTGATGCTGCCGCCTAGTGCTCGGGTAGAAATTTACCGACGGTAATTTCATTACAACTGTTTCAGTGAAGAACGTGAATTAATAAAATTCATTGTACAAATTGTCCTTTATTTACTTAAAAGATTAAATAAATGAAGATGGGAATATCGGGAAAAGAGCGGTCGTCAGCGCGGCACGCTCCTTCATGAACCGAGAGAAAAGGTCGCGCATGCTTAATGAGCCAAGTAGAGACAGTCAAGATTCAAGTTTTCGGTAACGTGCCTAACATGACATAATCTCGGCTAAAATAGACTTTATTAAAGCTTCCGCGGCTCTTCCACACGTTTTGTCAGCAAACATTCTTTTGTACGTTCAAGGGCTGAGAAGTAGCCGCAAGCTACCTCGTTTCGTCTCGCTCCATCGTTAAAGAAAACAATTTCTCCAGCTTAAAACTAAATCAGTATTCATTTCACTTTTCCATTTTAATGGTAAAAATTAATTAATTTTCGGTGTAACTTTTTAGAGAAATGAATATTGTTAGCTGTGAATCCATTTATTATCTAGGCAAGGAAAATGAGTTACTTCGGGGGAAATAAAAAAGAATACCGAAAAAATGCTCACGTTTCCGAAATTCAATTCCCCGACCTCTTAAGGAGGAGACAGACGTTTTAGGTCTATATTACTGCTCGACATTTATTGGACCAAATGAAATAAATGGACTACGTTCGTACCTGCAACTTGCGATAACAGTGTAACTGAATAGGGAACTTGATTGATTAGAGTGAAAATTAAAAAATATCATACACTACAAGGGTACATAAAAAATGAAATTACTCGAAGGAAAATAGACAGACTTGGCCGGAGAGCGAGAAAGGCGGACTAGAAGAAGCCAGCACGGAATCAGACCGCGGATCCCGGCGTTTGAAAAGTTTCTCCAGAGGCACGGGAAATGGTTTAATAAAATAAATATGACGAGGTTCGTTTCTGGCAGGACGACTTGCCGAAGCAGCTGAACCTGCCCGAGGCAGTCTTAAGGCGAGAGATGACGGCGGAGGAGGTGGAGGAGGTGAAGGGGGGAGGTGGAGGAAAAGAAGGAGGCGGCGGCGGCCGCCGGAAGAGGGAGAGCGGCAGCCGAAGGGGATGAGAAGGAATGAAAAAGAGCTCGAGTGCCGCTCACGCGCCGCTACTGCCGCCAGACGGCCAGATATAATAATATCCTAAGGGTTGCTGGGACGAGTAATAGCTGGGAACAAAGCCGCGATTCCCCAGAGGTCGACCGTAGAACGTTGAATTTTTACCCCACTTCTCTGCACTTATCCATCTTTCCTCCCGCCTGCCGCCTCTTAGTTTTTTCCTCGATGCGAATTTAATCCTAAATATGTCTGAAACCATTCAATCCACTAACTTTCGACGTCGGCTAAATCTCCAGGCTCTCATCCTTGACTTCGTAGATTCGAAAATCACGTATTGCATTTACAATATATGAGTGCGCGCGAGGATGAACCGTTTTAAAGGACGACGTTTCGAAAAGTAGTATTAGTAAAATGATTCTTTCAACCGATGGAGATTCAATTATGAACAGAAAACAATTTTCATATTAGTATTATCACACAGTTTTGAGACGTGGAATCTCAAGTAAAAACATTAAGTGTAAATTATGTACAATCCAGTGTATAACCGAGAAATGAACTGGCATAATTTATGTACAAACTGCGACTCCAACTATTTTCTAGATACAACCAAAAATCAGTCTACTTCGAAATTCTTTATTTCATACCTACAAGTCTCTTCTATTATTTTGATACAAATTTCATACTTGTTATTACTTTTCTTTTTTAAATATGTCATTCCTTTTTTTACTGTCTGCGACTTTATTGCAATCATTTATATCTGTTCCGACGCCATTTCTGCGACAAGAAATGAAATTGACAAATGTATATTTTTTTTTATAAAACTAATAATTTCCTTGAGAGTACAGCATTATTTTTAAGGGAAATTCCTACCTTATTACGAAAAAAAGGAAAAGTATTAAACAGTTTGTCTTTATATGGTTATAGGAATTTGAATATACTCCTGCTCTTGTTCCTTCTACCATAGTTTTTTCAGCGTCAACAATCTAATTGTGTGGAGTGGATAAAAGACACAGAATTTTGTGTAAATTAATAGAATGAAAGATTTATTTTACACGCGGTCGTAACGAATTGTATAAATATGAGAATACCAATAAGACCGTTTAACTATTACACTCAATGATTCTTGCACGAGCGAAGAGACTTTCGTTTGTGCCGCCGGACAAGAGAGGAAGAAGCTTTCTCTCACCGTTCCCTACTTTAGGCCTAATTCTTTAGGGTGATTCGATCTAACAATAGTTATGCGTGCGAATTCCGAGTTATAGGCTACGTATAAATTTTCAGTTTTTAAATCCTACACGTAAAATTTATATACTGTTGAATATCACCAAAGTGTTAGTTATACAGCAATATATAACGTTTGGGTCATGAAAAGCATAATTTATGCAAAGGCCAACCTCAGACAGGTTTGCTTTTAATTAATTAAGAAGTATCTTACAGTTTCTAGAATTAATTCACGAGTCTCGAAAGTCCAGACTGCCATCGAGTAAACAACTGTGAAGTGACTGCATCTAAAAATCTTACCTAATAAGGTCAGGGTTTTCTCTAAGGTCGCAATTCAGTGAATACGGACGACCATAAACGTTTGTCCTCTAATATTGCTAGTCGATGAAGTCTCATCAATATGTCAAGCATAAGCTGCAATAGATTGCGTGATCTTAATATCAAACGGAAGAAGCAAAATATTTTAAAACTAAGTTTTAAGTGCGTTACATTTTTTTTTCAACACCTATTTCAATTTCTATTGCATTAAACTTAATTGGGTAGATCAAAATGAGAGTGGGAAGAGACATATACTTTTCTACTAAGTTTCTATTTGATGTTAATCTTATGAAATTAGTATAAAAAAAAAAAAAAAATGCATCTGTTAAATGTCATTTTCTAGATTGCTTATGATTAAATAAAAACACGAGAGGCCCAATTTTTATATATTGAAATATATCCGTACCTCAGTTACCGCAACGTGACTTATGCCATTCTCATTTTAATTAACCCACGCAATTAATACGTACGTTATCACTACACCGGGTAGGGGGGGTGGGTACGGGGGACCTTTCAGAAAAAAATAATATCACAATTAGATAAAATCTGATATTATAAGTAGCAATTTTTTTATTTTTCATTCAGTTTTTTAATGAAAAATATTTGATTAAATTTGCTGAATACCCAATAATCATTTTACCATTTTATATTTCGATAATTAATTAGTAAACAATTATTCGAAGGATAAAATAAGCCTTTGCTTATTAAAATGGAATGAAAAATAAAAAAATTCTTGGTATCTGACTAAATTTTTCCTTGATCTTATAAAGCTAATTGTGAAGTAATTCTTTTTTAAAAGGTCTTCCCACTTGCAGAAGAATAACCTTCTTAAGAGAAAATGTAAGATTGAATGTCTTAATGATGTAAGTAAATCTGTTCAACCATGTCGACCTCCGCAAAGGCAATCATCATGACGATTGTGTGAAATAATTCCAAATTTCACTGGAACGTTAAAAAAAGATTATAATATAAAAAATTTTAAGAAAAAAGTCTAAGAACGAAAAGCCTTTGGCACATCTGCAAAATTTTTGCGATTTTGATACTAAGGAACAAAACGACTTGCAAAAAATATTACCCCATGTGTTTTTCAGAAGACATTTTTATCTGTTTTTTACAGACTAGAAAATTTTAGATGATGAAATTCCAATGAATATTAAAATAATTTCTGTATGATTTTAACTTAAAAGTTATGAGTTTTAGTTCAGTAGCCTCGAAAAATGCAGGCATGTAAAGTAAGAAGTTGAATACTCGTTGCCAGTAGCCTGACGTAGCTTCCATAAAGAATTCGGATTTAAAATTTTACAAAAATCAATAGATTTGTTTTCGAGCCGATTCAGGAAAGTCCATCAATATTGCCGCGAGCTGCAACGTCGCGACGGGGACGACCAGTTGATGCAATAAAATGGGATTTGAATTCATGGCAGCTGACACGAGAATCATCTAATAAAGCCATTAAAAAATCTTGAGACTCCTGAAATCAAAGCGTTGCAGTTAAAAGAGGACTCCCGGAGAGGCTTCAAGTGCAAAGAGCCCCCGACGAGGGAGCTCACCGGGAACAAATAAAAAAAAAAAAAAAACGGGCGAAAGGTTGTCGTTTGGGTGATTGAAAAGTGTAGGCTTGAATGGAGTAAGTACGTATGAAACGTGATTTAAGTAAATTGCGCTCGAGTAGATTTCTCCTGCGGAGAGGCGTATATGGCTCGTCATACATGCGATGCCTCGTAGAACGTGCCTCGACGGCCCCCCAGGAGCTTCTAATTGGAGTAGCAAAGAGAACGAGAATGAGAACGAGAATGAAAACGAGACGAGAAGGAGAAGACGACGGCTCGAGAACACCGAGCGAGCCTGCCAAGTAGGCGAATGCTGCCTGAGTGAGAGGGGGGAAGCCAGCCGGAGAGGAGGGGATGCAGCACTACATAAACGCGCCTATTTGTCCATTATTCCAGATTCTCTTTGTCTTCGTTAATGAAACAATGAGTCTGCGCCGTAATTGCGTCATACCCGAGGCACCGTCTGCCTACGTACACTGCACTACCCGCCTCACTCCTGTCGAGGTCGCCCTCAATAAACTATTACACCAAATCGCTCAATCCTTAACGCTTTTCTTAACTTAATCATCTTGCGCTATCAATCCGCAAATCCTGTTTGCTGCTTTTATCTTACTTGGTTCGATTGACGTTCTTCGGGCTTCTTGTTCGTTAAAAATTCATTTCGTCAAATTTTTTTACCAACAAATGCTACGAAACACGAACGTTTATTACAGTCAACAGCGACATTTATTACAGGAACAGGAAGGGTTCCCAAATAATTTTATAATTATTCACCAAGTGAACATTTTTGTACACTGATAAGACTAATCTAACTAACTTGTATAACAAGTTTAGTGTAAAAAATAATACCATATTGCAGCTACTCTATCGCTTCAGCAAGACGACTTTTTACATCTTTTAATTTTTAAATATCACAAATTTTAGAAAATGTTTAGACCGGAATAGTTAATTCGCTTTCAAATTTAAGTTTTCCCGCGCGCAATTGTTTGATTCGAGATTGAAGAAACTAACAACTGTTAAGACTTTTAAACAACTTTGAAATGCGTTTTGGTAAAACTCGTTGAAACCAGTTGCAATTTGATTTATAATCTATTCGTAAAGATGATCTTTTTATTTAAAAGTTGCATTAACATAAAATTTTCTAAAAATTTATTTACTTTATTAATAAATTTACCGCATAATTCTGGGTAATAAAAGTGCTCGATCCTTTTGGCAATGATACTTTTAAATCATCGATATCAAAACCCTTCTTGGATGATTTAAAATTGCCTGATGCGATAAAGGAAGAGAGGGTGAGAGTGGGTTCAAACGAACATCAGAGAGGGTGTTGGGGCGTTTCAGCGCGCACAGCATGGGACATGCAGGCCGAAATCTAATTTCTCTATTAAGCGAACAGCATGTAGCAAAAAAAAAAGATGCCTAAAAGCAACATGGTAACCACACTTTGTGCGACTGATTGACGCTTGTTAAAATTTTTCCTAATGGCCAGTCTGGAAGTAGTCAAAGACCAAAAGTTGGTGAATTGCATTTAATGAGCTGTGGCAGAGTAAATGGATTATTAACGATACAGTGATTTAATTGTGCGATTAAGATTGAATGGGGTGTACGTGTACTCACGTACAATTAAATAAGTTTGTAGAAAATGAAGATTACTAGAAGTCTGCATGATTGAACATTTAGTAATAAATATATATTTTTTTATTGACCTTGTAAATAATCAACTTTTAGTAGCGGTGCATCACAATTTAAGATAGATTTATAAAAAAATGAAATTTAAACAAATTTAAGAGAAATAAAAGAAGGGCGTACTATAATTTAAAAAAATTTAAGTTCTTTTTGAAGTTACGATCATTACATGCGATATTATGTAAAGAAGATTTCTCCGGGGATGTATGACATTGATTCTAAAACGCGATTGAAATGGAGACGTTTCTAGCCTAAAGAAAGTGACAGGGAAAAAGATAGTAGGGGATGAAATTGTAACTCAATATGATTCAATTATTATAATTGACATCACAGATTACTCGACTATTTTCAGAAAATTTAGACAGCCGTTTTTTGTTTGAATAAAAAAATAAACGTAGAATAACATTTCGCAATTAATGCTTATTAAATTTTAACAAAATTGAAATCTAAAACCCAATTAAGTTAAATTTTTCAAACGTTATTAGACCGATAGATTTAATTTAGATTTTTCTTGCTTTGGAAAGATGCCGCATTGGATCTACAACCCAAATCAAAATCTCCTACCTTCATTCGTTGATTTTTCATAAGTAATTATTCAAGTATCAAGGGTAGAAAGGCCCGCTCTCACTGATTAATAGCCGAAAAATTTTGTTGTTTAAAATCTGATTGGAGCGATTGATTTCTCTAAAAGCTTCAATACTTTTATTCATATTTTTTTAGATCTCTTGTAAACATTATTACTGTGAATTTTCACGTCGACGGCAATTTTGTCAGTAATTTTGGCAAAATAACAAACGCGAAGCAAAGATTTAAATTTAGATTTATTCACGAGAAAGAGAATGAAGGAGACCGTCGAAAAAAGGAAAGAGAGAGAGAGAGAGAGAGAACGAGAGAGTAACAATCTGGCGAATTACCGGCTTAGTTCGTCAGAAGATTACGTCAGGACGAGGGTGTCAGCGAGACCCTCGGGGCCTCGGTCCTTGTTTTCACGCTTGCCCATGAGGCAAGAGCTGCTATTTTTCCCTTTCGCTCTCTTCCCTTTTTCCTTTCCATCATACCGATGCTTCATACGCCAGGAGTACCAACTTTTTTTTTTTTTTTTTCAACAAAAAACGATCCATCTGGGATCGCGAAATGATTCGGAAATTTACGGATGCAGATTTTTTGCACAAATGTGTTTATTTAATAGAAACTACTTTTAACAAGGAGAGCATAATTTATATGTTTACAGTTTTAAAAATGTTCACAATAACGTCTGTGCATAGGAAATTAGTTTATGATTATTTTATGTTAAATATTTTAAGAGTTAGAGAATATAATTAGAGAATATTATAAAAAACGAATTAGGATTCTTTCGTCTCTTACTTTAGAAATATATTTTATAACGGAGAGATAACTTTTATCTTAAATCTCGTTTTGTATATTAGACTTTTGAAGATAATAACTTTTAAATTTACAAATCTGTTTCAAAATTTTATTTAACAATTACCATAAAAATTATTTATAAATTTAACTATGTAACAAACTAAATATTTATTAATTGATTTTATTTAATTGCATCTTAAAATTATCAGGAATAAATTAAACTGAATTAATAATAATTTATAAGTTTGATTCAGTCTGGTGATCCAGTATAAAACTGTAACCGTTTAGGAGTTATTCTGGTCTACGATACGATTTGATTAGAAACTATTCGCCTTGATTATTTCAATTAAGAAGAAAAAACAACGATTTACTTAGTTGTTAAATATGGCACCACTTCAGTCTCTTTCTATATAGCTTAGCATATACGCATATATAAAATGCATGTTTTGTCGCTCCTCGTCGGCGGGGTTTACACAGTCTTGTGGAGTTATCAGATTTAAAATATTAAAACATTCTTGGTTCGGGCGTCAACGCTATCCGCAGTACAAAATATTTATCGACTTTTTTACAAAATTAACAAAACGGTAGATGTTTGAATAAAAAATTGTAAGTTTGCCCAACGGTTTTGGTAACTGGCTAAGTCAACACATATATTTCTAACGTATATGTTATATCTACTGCATAAACTTTCATTTCGCCAGGTCAGAAAAACTTTAATGAAACAGACAGTTCACGTTTCGGTAAATATTTTTCATAGTATATTTTAGAAAATGAAATAAAAAGATTTAGATTTTGGATCAAAATTGTTTCCTTCAAGATGTCATTTAATATGAAAATATTAATCAAAACTAACCAGGAAAGTATCACTTGTTTGGGTCAAGGATTTTGTTCGAACTTTGGGATATGTTTTCTAATGTTAAAATATGAAAGAACGTTCGGCCTAACGTTCGATTTTTCAAAAGTTATGAGCTCTTTTAGCGAAAAACTAAGAAAAATCGATTTTTGTTCAATCACATTTAACTTTTCAACTGTTTGTTGAGTATTTTAACTACCGGCATTTGAAAGGTGAGATCAAATCCTATCGATTAAATAAAAGGTATCTAAAAATTTTTATTTATTCAAAAGTTATAGCCAAGTAAACATTTGTAATAAAAGAAGCAAAAATTACGTCAATGAATTTTTGTGGATTTTTCTATGCTACTTTAATGGTCATTTTTTGTTGAACCATAACTTTTGAACAAATAAAGATTTTGGGATGTCTTTTTTTTAATCGATAGGATTTGATTTCACGTTTTGAATGCCGATATTTAAAATACTTTACCGTTAATAGTTGAGAAGTTATACGTGATTAAACAAAAATCGATTTTTCTTAGATTTTTGCTAAAAGAACTCATAACTTTTGAAAAATCGCTTCTTTCATATTTTAACATCAGAAAATATATCCCAAAGTTTGAAATCCGTCACCCAAACAAGTGATATTCTCCTGGTAAATGTTTTATAATGAATTTGTCATAAATTTACTAACAATTTTAAAAGTTATATAAATTATTGTTAAAGTTATATTTTCCAGAAATAAAATCGAATCATTTCACATTTACACTTTCACCCCAACATTAAGCACGCACTTGGAAGATTCATGCTAGTCATTAAAGAATTCAAATTACCTGAACTCTTGCTTCTGTCAAATTAATTTTCATTGCAAGATCCTCCCTGGTAAATACATCAGGATAATGAGTCTGCGCGAATGCAGACTCAAGTTCTTCTAATTGCTGCAACGTAAACGTCGTTCTATTTCTTCGTTGTTTTCTTCTAACGAATGAATCGTCTCCGACACCGTGAAGTGCCGGGTGGTAAGCAGAATAACTGGCGTCTGAAAATAAATTATTTTCACCTTTCTTATGAGTTCGTCTTTTGTAAAAAATGGATTAATAAAATTGATTTTCACGTTGCTATATGAAGCTTTGCGTTATTTCCGAGAGGATCAAAAATTAATTTTAATAACTTATTAAAGTTAACGAGAAGGCAGATTTTTCATTAATACAAAAGATCCCTTTTGTTGAAAATAAAAGCAGAAAAAAGGTGATGCAAAGTCATACGGGATTCAGCATTTAATTTTCGAAAATGAAAAATGAAATTTTCATGCTCCCGATAGTAAAATCCGCGTGCGCATTTATGTAATGAGAAAGAAAGACAGAGAGCACGCGGGCAGAGAGGCGGAAGGCCGGGAGGGACGGAGGAAGGGGAAGAGCGAAACATTTGACTGCAAAGCTCGGAACCGCTCATTAATGATGCAGAGCAATCAGCGCAATTAATTACCGCGGCGCTAAGCTCGGCTTAGTGAAAAACACAAATTAATTTCCTAAACTCATAAAAATTGACGAGGCTACCGGCCGGATCTTTCGTGGAAATTTGAAAATGAATCACTGTACCGGACGGACCGCTTTTGCGTGTTTCAACGTCATTTATTTTATTTCTGCAAACGTTTTTGCCGACATTGCGGCCGGCTCTTATTAATTCTATTAATATTTATTTCACTACTTTTCGGTAAATAAAATTACTTTTTTTTAAGCCTCGCAAAACGGAAAAGGATACCGTAATCCGACGACGAATAAATTCGTCCGTTATATAAAAGCAGGATCGAATAAAGGATAGATTTCAATTACCGGTGATTTCAATGAGCCGCGCGCCGCGCGCAAACAATTAGACGGAATTTCGAGCGGAGGAAACTCGGCTCTCGCGAGAGAGAGAGAGAGAGAGAGAGAGAGGCGAGCCCGTATAAGCCGCAGATCGCATTCGGGAAAATCGGAAAGGAGAAAGGAAAGCCGGCCGTCGAGGTGAGAAATCCAGCAATTATCGATTGGCTCTCTCGTAAATAAATTTAGCCGGGCCCCGAGCCCTCAATCCACTCAAGATCTTAGATTAGAGTTCGGAAGAGTAAAGCCGGGGGATCTTTGGAGTCTGCGGTGCCGCGTGCCGGAGAGTCATCAGTCTGTGTGTAGCCGCGCGGGACTCGGCAGTAGTCGTGCTGATCCAATTTATTAGCCTTCTCTCTCTCGCTCTCCCTCTGGATGACGCTCTCTTTCTCTCTCTCTCTCTCTCTGCATCGACTACGTGACCGAGGCGGCATGGCCAGCTTTTTCTGCAGGCTCGAAATCTAATGAGAGAGAGAGAGAGAGAGAGAGAGAGCGAGCGCCGCTAATGAGGCCAACGAGCTAGTTAGATGTCGGAGGGAATTTTCGGGGGGCAGCGGAGCCACTTAGCGACTTATCACGTAGTTACCTAATCTGTTTATCCCGACAAGGGAAAGGAGAGAGAGAGAGAGAGAGAGAGGGAGGGAGCCGTCCGTCCCCTGGGCCGAGCACCAGCTGCTCCGCGTGTCACTTTGTAAGCGCTTGGCGCATGCGGCGCCGATTTCTCCATACTTACAGGGATGCGTCGGGGCGAAAGGATAGTCGAGCGTGGGAGGCAGCCTCGGGGCCGGCAGACCCGAGGGGCAGTGGTAGCAGAACATCCCTCCAGCCCTCGCGCCGGCCCCCGGCCCTCCGGGCAGCTGCTGCTGCTGCTGCTGTTGCTGCTGCTGCTGCTCCTGCTGAGGCCGCTGCTGCGCATGAACCGAGCCAATCTGCAAATCAATCCTTTTTTTTTATTAAATATAAATCCTCGCTCCCTCGCGCCTGGACTTCCGGAACCCCCCCGAAAACGAGATAACACGTCGATCCCCATTACGGGCTCGCTTCGGCGGGCGGCGGGGGGACGGGAGGGGAGAAGCATTCTAAACTCGCGTAAATAAGTAACGAGGGTATTGAAGCCATCGCTCGTGGAACTTAATAAGCCGAGAGTCGTCAATTCGTAATGCGACTGCGCGTGTGCGTGCGCAAGCCGCGCCGAGAGAGAGAGAGAGAGAGAGCGAGGGCCTTTACGTAACAGCGTGTCCGCGTCGGGGCTTTACGCTGCTGCCGAAGGGACAAATTGAATTTTAGATCGCGCGCGAGGGAAGAGCGCCGCCGCCACTGCCGCCAATGCCGCCGCCGCCGCCGCCGCTCACGCAGATGATACTAATTGAAATTTGAAATTGATATTAGAGAATTATTACTACCCTCTAGCCGAGCCGATGCGGCGGGAGCAAACGCAATTATCCGCGGCGCGGCTACTCTGCGATGCCCGGGCCGAGGCGCGCAATTCTCGTCAAATTCCGGCCGGAGGTTCTCTCGGTCTTTTGTTGCCGCCGTTGCCGAGGACAACACGTCGATGCCTCTCCTCTCTCTCTCTCTCTCTCTCTCTCCGACGCGGTGCGCGGAGCTGCACCGATGACCTTAGGCTGAACCGAGATCATCGGATTATAAACCTCGAGCAGATGTTCAATTTGAAATACGAGACGGCGCGCACAGTTAATGTTAAGCCCCGAAATAGCATTGAATTATTGATGGCTCCGTCTTAATTTCGTTCGGCCAAAGCCGGAAAATACTGTATTATTTTCCCATCGCCGCTCATTATAAATAAACCTCGCTCGAATCTTTAATCGCGAGCGTCAATATCGAACGGGCGGAGAGCAATGTAAATGAAACGATCACGGCTAATCGAGTTTTCCACGTTAAAACTCTCATCGGCGCGGAAATGGACCTCTTTCCGCGGAAAATCCTTGCCCTCGCTGAGGAAAATCGAGGAGGAAAGGCGGAAAACGAGCCCCCCCCTCCCCTCCCCCGCGCTCTCTGAAATTTGATCGAAGGCCGGGCGTCGCAACCTGCTTGCGGCAGGTTTTCACCCTCGCTCCCTCGCGCACAAAGACCGCCACTTACATCCCCATTGTGCGGGTTAAAGTCCAGCGGGCGCATGCGCCGCCGCCGCCGCCGCCGCCGCCGCGGGAGAAACTATATAACGAGCCACACGCAGGGACCAAATGGACCGGGGCTAATCCGCGGAGGCCTGCGGGGCCCCGCGTCTGCTCAACCAGCCTGCGTTTTTATTGCGCGATCATCCGATTGCAGGGCGAAGCCTCCCCTGCCGCTCGAAAGGGGTGCTCGCCGCGGGCGCGTTGCGGCTGATTCCGGCCGGCCATTAATTCCCCGTCTTCGAGGGCGAGTTCTCTCGTTTGTGTACGGTGTCATCGAGCCGATTACTCGAGAGAGAGAGAGAGCGCCGTTCGTTCGTTTGTCTTAATGCACTCGAGCGCTCTCTGTTTGCGCGAGCTCTTTAGGAGTCTGCGGCCCGTTCGGAGAGAGACCGTGTCGCCAGCTTCCCGTTTACACAGCATGATTGCCGTACTTGGGGATTGTGTTTGCGTAATAAAATTATAAAGGAGACGACATTTCTTTTTCCACCTCGTCGCCTTTTAAAAATGCTTTTCGTTGTACGAATTTTTATCGCTCCGCAGCTTTTCGAGTATGCATATATACGCTTGCGCGCGCGTGTATACCCTTCAGTTTCGAGGTGGGTAAGGCGTCGCAGTATGCAAACCTTCGGATCGCTAATCAAATTTATCTCGGAGATCACGCGGCACTCTGTTCGCTTAGTTATTCAATTATTTGTAAGCGGTAATGTGGATCGGATGCTCGAAACGCGTTGTATCCAATTATTATATCAATTATTGCGCGTAGAGGACAGTGCGAACAAAAGCCAAAAGAACGACAGTTTTTCTGCCAAGTATTAGAGGACGATAAAAAAATCCGGACCACGCTTTCAGTGCTGCTGTCGTGTGTACCGAGAAAAGTTATAAACCAGCCTATTAAAGCAACCATCTTGCAATCTAATTAGCGAGAAAATTGGCATTGAATTTTTCAATTTGCCCCGTTCAGCCTTGACTCTACAGGCATCAGCAGCTGCGTCCATAAAAAGCTCCCGTCCACATTCGCTTTCCCAAATTATGACGGCCGCGCGGCCTGTCGAATTTCCAGGAAAGCCGTCAAATAAACGCGCTTGGATTCTGCATTACGGTCGAGCTTGATTATCGAGCCCGCTTTAATTGCATAATTGTCCCGTCGGCAACGAGCAAAACGCTAAGTCGACGCGCTCGCTGCGAGTCGCCGCCGCGCGCCGCGAGGCGCTGACGTCAACATTCCAATAATTTGACACGCGACGTATCGCGACAATATCGCGCCTGCCGCTTCTCTTGCGCAATTAGCGCGATTCCCAATTAAAACTGATATTCGCTCCGCGCGGAAAAACTGTCTCGCCAATTTTCTGCGCTCTTTTACTTTGTGCGCTAGGCGGCTTTTTCTATTTGGTCGTCGCCTTGCCCGATGGATCGAGCGGAAATTGAAAATTGTTCAAGTCGCTATAGATTCAAGGATTCACTTGGAGTGTCAATCAAAATTTAATTCTTCGAGTACCAAGAAAACCGGATATTTTATGATTCTTGTTTACTTGGCACCGTCTAAAAATACAGTCAAGTGCCGCGAACGCGTTTGTCTAATTAAGATTTTCCGTCGCCTTGAAAAGCTCTTGACTGGCCTCTCACTTCTTCTCATAATATTGAGTATAAGCAAAGGCACTCGAATCAGTAATAAAAAAATGCGGAAAAGTACATTATTCAGAGAGCCGAGGCGCGAGCAAGATTTCGTAAGACGAGAAGAGAGCCTGCCTCTCTTCGCGGGAGAAACGTCCGCGCGACTCGGCCGCGTCAATTGAAAGAAATTCGGCGGCGGCCGGCTTATATTGAATGTTTTATTAGCCTCGTCTCCCCCCTCCCCTCCCCCGTCTCTCCTCGCGGAAAGCGCGAAAGGCAGAAGCGAGAGAGCGCAAGTATACGAGGAATGCGCCTTGGCTGACGACGTTAGTCGCCGGCGTCGCCGGTCGGCCTGCTTGATTAATCCGGAGCGCTTGGCCGCACGAATTGGAGGGAATTAATTAAGCGGCTGAAATTGGATGCAGCGCGTTAGCCCTTATTCTTGGATGACACAATTCAATAAGCTCGGCGACTCGGTCCGTCGCAGCGCGCGATAGCCGGGGCCTCTAATGCGGGATAACGGCATTACGAGATTCAACTCCTTCGCGAGAGAGAGAGAGAGTCGTATATTTCTGGATCTCGTAGAACGCGGCTTTCCTGGAACGACGGGCCGAGAGAGCTCAATTCAGCGGCGACTGATTCTTCATCTGCGGGCCTTCTTATACAATGGATGCGCGGGGCCGCGGGAGAGAGAGAGAGAGCGATGATTCGCTGAGGGAAAATCTATTACTCCTGTTAACCCGCGGCGATGAGTCGGCGCCTGATTGAATTTGCTGTAAATAAGTGTAGTCGCTGCTCCACTTTGCTCGATTGCCAATTTGCAAATCAATGTTAACGTCGTTTCGCCATACACGCCGCTATCATTTTATTTTGCAATTGAAAAATTTGACCCCGCGATACATGCCAAGCGAACAACGTTAACGTGCGCAATCTTTCTATTCAATTATTGTTCAATAAACAATCTTTTTCCCCTCGACACGCTCGATTGGCTCTTATTATTAATATTGCGACAAACTTTTGCTGCGAGTTAGCTCGTCTAATTTAGCACTTGCCATTGCTTTTATTGAATTAGATTCAATTTACTCCCCTCGTTAAAAGAAGACCGGATTGTCATAATTTAAGACTCGTAACTATAGGACGACGGACAGTTTTTACGCTCTCGGAAGGCAAAAAAAATAACACAGGCCCCCGTTTAGCAACGAGCCGGCAAAATATTCGAAGCACACAGAAATCGTGCATCGGACAATGGTGATATTTTTGAATGCTCGAGTCAAAAATCGAGGTCGTGTCGACGCGCGCGACTCCACTTACAAGCGGTTCGAGGCTGCTGCATATATCTCTTTGGCTCCCTGTGTGTGGCGGCCGCATTGGCCCGAGGCGTCGCGCGACCCCTTCCATAAACTTTCCCGGCGCAGAAGCCGCAACGTGCGGGGATGAGTACACACGGAGCGTCGAAGCGCCCACAGAATCGAGATCCGAGTGCGTGCTTTAAAAAGAAAAAAAAACTCTAAAATCGCTTTTTTTCAGCTTCGAAAGTCACGCCGAAAGAGAGCCCGTATGTGCTTTATTTACGAACGGGGGGGTAAATCATGGCCGTAATTTGTGTAAACGGGACGGTAATTTAAAATTTTACTGCCCTGATGTAATGAATAAATTAAATGTATCTCTCGATGAAAAATATTATGATGTTTATCTTGGAATGCAAAGTTTTAGAATTAATTTATTTAATTAAATGGATGCTGCTGTACGCTTTTACTTGGATATATAATGAATATTTTTGTTGAGTGATATTATACTCGTGTGAAAAAAAATGATGGTTTTCACGCAATGAGCACAAAACTTATTATTTTTATAGCTTGTTCGTTTGTAAATTTGTTTGTCAAATTCGTTGAACTGTAAAAGCAGTTAGAATTAAAAGAATTAAACCTCATTCGCAAAACGTATATTTTTTTTACTTCTTGTTTAACTTAAGTCTGGAATGATTTTTCAATATAAATGCTTCGCATGTTTAAATCGCAAATTTTGTTGTAACTTTTGAATGCGCGTTCTAATATAGGAGCTTTTGATAAAATTGAAAGAAAAAAGAAGAATGTTTCTTACCTAAAACTTTACAATTATGTTGTAGACTATTTTAATTGACGAAATTTGAAGGGCGGTATTCAATCCTATCGAGTGCAAAAAGTTACCTCAAATACAAGCTAAAATTGTGCCATCGAATTTTTGCAGATTTTTTACACTATTTTTATTGCATGCAAATCTTTAACCAGGTTTTTTGAATCTCTAATACGAACTACAATTAATTGTTGTAAAGTTACATGTCATTAAAGAAACATCGATTTCTCTTTGGTTTTAGTTGAAAGTGTGTATATAATTTTTAAAAAACAGAGCGTTCGAATGTGCTGCGAATGATAAAAACTGAATTGGCACATCTTTTATAAAAGGAAACATATCCGGTCACAGTTCCAACAAAATCCGTGATCCAAACTATTAATTCATTATAGTGCTAATATAAACTAATCACCGATTTCAATGATTTTTGACCAACTTATAAGCATCACGCACGTAATTAATTGCAAAACGATGAACAAACATTAATTAATGCGCTTCTCAACGCGCCGTTGTATTTAAAAAGAATTGCCGTTCATTAGCAGACCTCCATTAGAAAATAAATGCATTAACAGCTTACTCCACGAGTACCTACTATATCGAAATTGGCTCAGGTGAAGGCTCGACCTTGGTAATTATATACAGCCAATTTCAATAAATCAAAAGTCCCGCAAGTCGCGCTGGGGAAACGTCCGGCTAAAATATGCGAAAACGTATCTGGCCGTATAAATCGCGTCGTCTGGCAGCGGTTGCTTATTAGCAAAGTGCAGCGCGACCACACCGGCACAATGGCCGTTACAGCCGAAACAGAAAGCTCCGTTTATTACCGGGGCTCAGGTGCCTGTATTTCACTCCCTCTGGCGGCGCTCTGCTCGAGCGATTGCTCCTGGATGCAAACGTACATTAGACTGCGCTGGAAACCGTTCCGAGAAAATGCTCGGCGAATCTGGCCGCTCTTTCTATTTTAATGGCATGTTTATATCGTATTCACAAATTTGATTATACAGCGGAAAATTGATTCGCGCTTTCATCTTTTTCGAGGATCAACGCGTTTAAAGGAAATTCGTTTGTATATTAGTTTTACGATAAAAATTTATTTATTCGATATCGTGTGTATCAAAGCGAATTGCACGATGAATTGCACGGAACATTTTAACGTTTCGTTAATAATTTTCAAATAAGAAATCACTCGGAAAATTCTGAGTGAAAATATCAATATAGAAAAGATATTAAATTTTCCCCGATAAACGCTAAATTGAAGCTCGCATTTCGATTCCACTCTTTCCGTCGATAAAAATAATATTTAAAATCGTCATCATTCTCGTACAAACAAGAAGAAAATAAGATTCTGCCCAAAGCGTACAATTGCCAAGTGTCCATATCGGCCGTCATTCAACTCCGTACCCCTCGTCCGGAAGCGAAAGCCGAGAACTAAGCATCGCAAAAAGGCGCATTAGAGTCATAAACGCTCCTCGAAATGGGCTTCTCTCGTTCGCCGACTGTCCGAGCGCGACGGAATCGAGCCCTTAGCCCCTCTCTCTCTCTCTCTCTCTCGCATTGAGATTCCGATTGACTTCCGGTATACGAGCCCGGGAGCCGAGGCAGACACGTGCGGCACCCCTCTGCGATTCCACTCCATTCCGGCGCATTACGCATGCTCTCGCGCTCGATCAAATCCTGAGACGATCGGCGCTACGGCACACGCAGCGTCCCACAAGCCAAGTATAAATAAAGCCCGCGCGCTGCTCACTTTATTATCGCCTTTGTCTACGAGGTCTCTATATATATCTGTTTCTCCCTCGCGGCTGATTGCCCGGCGATTACGGTCCGACGACAACAGGCTCACCAAACTGTAAACAGGCCAGCTTTTCCTCGCGCCGTTTACGACGATGCATTATGCATGGCGGTGGTGATTTCTTTGCGCGAGGTTTGCCCGCCGATTGCGGATTAACGAGTCTGCTGGTTTTTCACTTTGTATACGCCGAGTCTCGGCTCTGTTGCGTCGCGCTTCGGCGAGTTTACTTTTATTTCTATATTAGTTCTTTAATTAAAGCTTCGTTAAATGAAGAGTTAATCGAATAAGTATAATTTACGCTTTATTTTGGAGCCCCTACTTTCTCGCTACTTAAATTACAGCTCATTCCACATTATTTAATAAAGAGGCCGTAAGTCATGTGGGCCCGGCATTTCAATAATCATTCGTGTACCAATAAATTTATCTTCTGCCATATAAACTATATACGGTATTAAAAATCGGGTTATATTTAAAAAGTGTTTTTATTTCAATAAATTTTTAAACGTATTTTTAAAAGAGCTCTTGATTCGAGCATAAATGTTTAAAGCAGGCCTTATTTTAATCCCGTTTCAAACACGGTAATTCGTTTCGCTTGATAAAATCATTAATAAGTTGATGGATTGCGTTAATGCCATTAAGATGTTTCTGTAAATGCAGGTAAATGCCTTTAAATACTTTATGAAACGTCCTTGGAACCAGTTAACTAAGCTATTAAACTTTAAATTATCGGGGAGCCTGCAAAATTTATATATTGAAAAGTGCAAGCGCCAAAATCCCTTGCAAAAAAAGAGTAACGAAAACTTTATAAAATCGCTAAAAAAATCCTGAAAGCCTAATGAAGAGTCGTGCAACGGCTTCTTACGTAATTCGAGGCGAAAGAGCGGCTTGAAAAAACTAGCAGCTGGATTTAATAATCGGCATCAATGATAAAAAGAATGCGCTGCCCTCGTTGTCCGCGTCGGGAAAAGAAGTGTGTCCCAATTAAGCCAAATAAGTTGCGGACACGAACGGCCGCCTCCGTGTCCCTCTTTGGCGCGGGCATCGGAAAAAATCGATTCCTTTCCTCTCGCGCGCGAAAAGCTCGCCGAGCTTGCACGGATGCGAGAGAGCATGCGGGATCATGTAGAGCCACTATGGCATTGATTGAATTAATCTGTCAATTTAGCAATTACACGGATGAGTTTGTTTGGCGCGGCTCTTGGGTTGCTGCTGCTGCTGCTGCTGCTGCTGCTGTTGCTCTCGTTTGCCGCTGCTCTCCATGTGTGTACGTATTAATTCCCCTCTCTGTTCGCTCCTCTCTCTCTCTCTCTCTGTCTCTCTTCCTCGCTCCGCGTTATACGATCGAAGCCCGTGCGATCGGCGAGTGTGCGCGCAGCCGAGCGGCAATACGTAACCGCGTGGCTCGAGGCACAGATTCAACGAGCTCAATTGGCACACCGAACCAAGAGGAGGATCGTATTGATTCTTCGGTTACACGGCTACACAACGCGCCCGCGATGTGCAAACCCGACGACGACGCCGACAAGCAACAGCCGCCGCTTTTTGCCAAATCACGCTCGACTTTCCGAGAATTTCGGGCAGCCGCCGCCGCCTGCGAAATTACTCAAAGGCCCGGAGCCTTCAAAGACACTTGTTTACCCGTTTACTCGTTTATAATAAATTCGAGCTTTTGAACAACGTTTGCGTAATTATATAAAGTATGCAACTTTGAACTAACCAGTAATGAAGGAAAAAAAATGCGATCGTATCGCAGTTTGCTCCGGACCGACGCCGAAGCTCAAAGTCGCTGATCGAGTTAGCGAAACTTGGCGCACTTAACCAGCTCGAAAAGTTGCGGCTCCGCTTCCTGTTTTTCCGGCAGGCAGGAAAAAACAGTCCCTAATCCATAGGTGAATTTAGCCGGGAGCCGGGAAAGTAAGTATATGTACACGTATACCGGCGGCAGCTTTATAAAGGAGGACGGAAGGGCCGCGCCAGGCGCCGCGCTCCCCGAGGCAACGCGCCGAGAATTAATGCCGGTCTCTCGCATTATTGCTCGGCCGTAAATTCCGTCCGGAAGGCGATTTAGCGAGGAAGCGCCGGGGATAAATCTCGAAGAAGTCGAAAAGCGTAAAACAGGAGCGCCGAGGCGGCGGCGGCGGCGGCGGCGGCGGCGGCGCTGCACACCGCAGTACTTCTATCTCCTCGACGTTATACCGCTTAAGGAAGGTCCGATCCTCCAACCAGCGCTCGGGAGGATGAAGGCGTGTCTTCCTGTTCTTACCGCCGCGATCCGACGGCCGCACCCGCGGCTATACATCGCGGCGGCGGCTGCTGCTCTGCAGCTCGCAGCCGAAAATCGCATTTTTATTGACCACACACGCGCGCGCGAGAGAGAGAGAGAGAGAGAGAGAGAGCGTCGAGCGCACACGCTCCAGCTACATTTCTGTATTAAGCCTCGCCCGCGCTTCCCCGATCTCCTTTCCCCGTCTTTTATCACTTTTCAAAGTACCGCGCGAGCGAGCAACCGCACGCGTATACGCCGCCGCTCCTCCTGTCCCCCGCGATCTTACTTTTATTAGGTGAGCCCTTTCTAGCCGCACCGGAATAATCAAAATTCACTTCCCTACCGCCGCCTCTCTCTTTCTTTTATGCGCGCCCGAGATAAATTCTACTCTACTCCACTCCGCTGTTTTTTTTTTTTTTTACTTTACGACCGATACCCTCGGCTATCAATTCTGCTACTTTGCAACAAATACTCACTCTTTCCCTTAACCGTTTTAAAGCGCTAACGCGGAAAATGGAATTTTTTTTCTCGACGTCTTTTCGAATTCTGTTATTGCTAATGCACTTTTGGCGCGATATCCGATATATAAAATATTTAACCTCTTTATCATACTCTTTAATACTTTACGAAGTTTTAATGAAGCCAAAATTATGTGCAGCCCGCTGATAATACCAGTCCAACCAACGAGATTGAATGTGCGTTGGTCCATATTGTTTAACTTGATTACTCGACCAAAAGTTTCGGTAACTCGATATCAAAGTTAAAGATTAAAGCAAATTTTAATGGCGTTTCGTCCCTTATTTTTACTCGCAAATCAAATTAAAATTTCGAGTTCACGATCCAAGATAATAGATAAATTGACTCATTTCATTGAGGAGAACATCATTATCCTATAAAAAAATTGTTACTTAAATGCCATTATGCCGAAATTATCTGTGTTAAATACACAATGGACTCTAATTACGTAAACAATTCATTTATATATGCACTCTCCCTGTACGCGTAGCCTTTACGTCGACCTCCGATCAATTTAAACACTTTACCATCAGTAAATCTGGACAAAAGCGCTAAAAGATTCTTATTTCAAACAGTAAATCCACTTTTCATTCTCAAATGTTAAAAGTAAAATTTCATGGTTATCAGTATAAGATAAACATTTTCCGAAAAAGGAGCAATGGATCAAATGATGAAGGCGCGTTATGCGGAAAAAGCTCCATAATAAAGTTTACCCTCGGTAAGTAGCTCAAGGCTTATTCACACCGACGGAATTTTTGTTATTTCTTAAAATAATTAATGTAATTAAAACGTTTCCCATTTAAATATTAGAAAAATTAATTGATCATTGAAGATTATTGGGAGCTTTATTAATTTATTTGAATGATTTTGCAGAGTTTTACAGCATTGATTCATAAATAAAATGTTTCCATAGGATGCGCGTAATCACGTAAAAAAATATTTCGAAAAACAAATTGGTTTAATTTCACATGGCATTTTCATTATCTCATCAATTAGGTAGTCCATTAGCGAATCAAAACAAATCGTTCAATTTCGTAACCGATGTTTTACTGCAAAAATACTCTTCCTGACTCGGAAAAAAATCATTAAAATATTTTTTTATAAAAATTGTTATTTAATCTGTCTTAACTTAATGGTTAATTGCAACAGTTATCAATATGTTAATGTATTCAAATGAATAATTAAATATGAAACGAGTTTAATACTGTTATAACAGAGTAATACCAACATCGACAACGAATGTTCATTATTTAGATCTAAAAAAGCAGTTTGTAATCTTTTAATCCTGTTTGAAACTTCACACAAAGTTATGTCACGTAGACACCAAGCGCCGAGTTACGTCGGAAAAGTTGACGCGCTTAACTATGAATTAGCACTGACAGAAACGAACACTTTCACGTGTAACTGAATAAATGATCTCCACTCAATGATTGGCTTTCTGATTTGCTCTCTGATTGATTTTCCTATATTGTTTAGCGAGTTTACTGCTTGACAAATGTGCAAATGACATTGAAAACATTAATTAACAAAGTTTTACGTGCACAAAAAAACAAGAGCAGAATATCATTTCCAAGTGAGTAAATTAAAAAGTTTTGCATTCGTTTGCGAAAGACGCGAAATATGGGTGAAAAATTTGCATTGCCCGGCGGAAGTAGGATGTGCCCGTTGATTGCCCTTACCGAAATCACACTGCGCCACAGAAATCGTACGAAAGTAAAGCCATGTATTTCCGCGCGTTTAACGATAAACATTCGACGCGGTCGGTAAAAATTTATCGAAAGTAAAAAAGGAGGCAATAAAGATGTATAGAAAAGCTGGCGCGCGAGGGGGAATAATTCGAGGAAAGGAAAAAGGCGACGCTGCCTCGTCACATGCTGCTGCTGGCAGGCGCGCGAGCTCGGAGATAATTGAATGAGCGCTCATGAGAGCACGTAATTTAGCACTTAGGAACGGTAGTTTAATCAGACGCAGGCAGTGCAAACGAGAAAGCGTAATCTCCGAGAAAATGATGGGATTGCCGATTACACGGCTGAAATAAAGTAACTCGCTTAAAGCGCGGCGGGGAGCGGCGGCGGCGGCGGCGGTCGTTGAAAAAAAAAAGAAAGAAAATTGGGCGCACTCGACGGAGGAAAAAAGAAAAAAAATGAAGGCAAAAACCGTCACCTGCCGCCTCTTTGGGAGGGGGGGCTGATACGATTTGCAAATCCGCGAATCCCCGTAATGGTGACAGGTTTACGCGCCGCTGAATAAATGAAGCGGCCTCGGCCCCGCGCGGCGCGTCGCGTCGGACGCACACGTGCACGGGCGGGCGGCTTTATCGGCAAATTCCTTTGTGAGGCTCGGAATTATTCATGCGCGGCTCGCGGGCCGCGCGTGGCGTGCGTTGCTCGTCGGTTTATATTATTTTCGCCGCGCTCGGCTTTGGCTCTCTCTCTCGGGCTGATCTCCGCGACAGCGACTGCCGAGCGGTAAAGGACAGGAAGTGCGCGTAGATAAGGGGTCGTCGGCGTATAATGGGCGACATCCTAATCCTGGCCCCCTCCGGCGGCGACGGTGGCGGCGGCACGCTCTCGCTCTCCGGGGCTCGGCGTCGACGTACCTTGAGCAGCGGGGGGCTGGAGGAGCAGTCGGCGCCCGGGCGGAAGAGCGTCGTCGCCGTGGCTGCGGGACTGGTGGCCGCCGTCGGCGTCGCCGTCCTCGTGGCGGGCGTGGGCGGCCCGCTGCCGCCGGGGCTGAGAATCCTGGACTCGTGGCTGAACAACAGCTTTCCTGGCTTCCCGCTGCTGCTGCTGCTGCTGCTGCTGCTGCTGCTGTTGTTGTTGCTGGTTTGCTGTCTGCTGCTGCTGCGGCCGCGCTGCCGAGGCGACTACTGGCAGCAGCGGCAACTCGGACGACTGCTGCTGCTGCTAGCCGTCGCCGCCACCGCGACGGTAGCACGCGCGCTAGAGCGTAGCCGCGGCGGAGCGCTATCACGGGTGGGCGGTACGCGCAGGCGCCGCCCAGCCCGCCGCCATTGGCCGGGGGGACTACCCCTCCGCCGCGGGCGTAAATCGGGAGAGGAGCCCCGAGTCTCAGACGAGGCAAGACGCGGCCGCCACCTCCCACCCAACGAGCGCTCTGCGGATTCGATAATCCGCGGGGATTGTCACTTAGACACAAATTGAAAGGCGCCGCGATTGCTTTTTCATTAGAGGCGCCCGGCAGAGAGAGAGAGAGAGAGACTGATCGCGTTAGGTGAGCCGCGATCAGCGCCACGCGCTCGACCCTCCCTCCCTACCTCCCTCCCTCCCTCCCTCCCTCGCCGAGCCGCAGGCACCTGTGCAGCTCGGCGCATCAGGAGAGCTTTTTCATTTTCGGCTTTCTTTTTCGGCCGGCCGAGGTTATTCGATTGGAAAATGCTTTGCCTGCCGCGCTGCGCTTCTCTGGGGAGCAGCTTTGCCGGCGAGTCGTGAGCACGGCTTTTTCTCGACCTGCTCTTATAACCGCGGCGCCTTACGGCAAACATAAACTCGGGATAAGGGCTCGATCCGATCGAAAATTTTCCGATTGATCGATGCAGCGGGAGCGGCGATGTTTTAAAAGGCATTAGGTCGCTAGGAGGATTCATTCTTACCAATATATCTCAATAATGCGACTGCGGGTACACCGCAATTGATCCAATAATGTAGAACGAGTGTGCTCGTGTCGGAGCATCTCAGAGAGAGAGAGAGAAAGTGTTTACGATATCACTCGTTAAGGACAAATGTCGCACTTTGCGTAACGTTTTATCGTGAATCTAAATTGGAAAACATCTCGAAATAAATTTTGATTATCTCTCGAAGGTAGCTGCTTGGCAAAGAGATTTTAGCCCGCTAAATAAAACAATTGGCAATAACGCGCATCATGCGAAGATGATAAAAAATTCATAAGACACTGCAATAAAGGGATTTCCTATGTCGTCAGCCGAAACAATAACCGGAGATCAAAGCGCGCGTTAGGCAGCATATGTTCAGATTGAGTGCATAATCCAATATACGCGCGTTATTCATTTTATTATTATATAGAGGTGACGAGAGTTTGTATACATCAAATACCGCGATGCTTTTTCGTTAAAAATTTATACCATTTCTTTGACTTTTTAGCGAGTCTCGGGGATGATGTATTCGATTCAATAATGCGGCCCTTGTGATTCTTGACGAATCAATCATACGAAAGGATTTTTCCTTTCATCCGATCACGGTTCATTTAACTCACAGCTCGGGAGGAGAGCTTTTATGGAGTGCATTAATGCTAAAGTACCTACTCGGTACGATGTAAATAGAAAATCCTTTGAATAACATTCAATACTACAATAATATTATACAAATAAATAAGAATAAGAGAACTAAGTCATTGAAGTGCAATCAATCTTTAAAACAATTTTGGCTATATTAAATCGTCATGAATAATAAAGCAGATAAAGCTCAAATTTTCTTTTCTCACATGCCCGGGGTCTATTGTATCATTGTCCGTATCAAAAGCGAAAGTCAAGAAGCAATTTCGCGCTCGTCTCCCTTACCCACCGCAATCCATTGGTATTCACCCTCTCGTGAACTGCTGCTACAGCAAGGCGAGAGGGGGTAAGTAAATGGGACGCTGGTACATACGATCATGACAACATGCACGAATTGAATTGACGGCAATGAAACTCATTTTTCCATCAATCTATCTTTCCATCCTACCAGACGTTGTGCATTTTTTGTACGTCATTTGTTTTTTTTATTTGCTTACTCGTCGCCGAGGTAAAAGTTTTCCGGTTCACTTTTCCCGGCACAGCGCAATTTCGACTGTGCGAATAATGCGCCTAATAAAAAGCATTTCGTTAAGCGGCCTCTGTTTATTCCTGGGGGTCAATTAAAACTTTCCATCTAAATTAATGAAAAAGAAAATTCGCCGGGGGTAGAAAAAGCATGCGGCGACGGGGTAATAAAGCTGGAATGCAGCTTCGGCAGAGCGACCAGCCGAAGACGCCGCGCGCAAGTCGTCTTACGCTGAAATGTTAATGAGCGCCGGCAGAAGCAATTGAGGAAAATGAGCTCTGGTCTCGGGGCAGCGGCATCAGCGGCTCCCGCAAGCTCCCGGCAGATATATATATATATATATATCTCGAGAGCCGAAGGTGCAAGCGAGCCGGGGCTGGAGGATGCTGCAGCCAAGGAACTAAAAGTATAATTAACGATGCGCGTAAACTCGCAAATACTTGGGCCCGCCGTACTGTGAGGCTGCCGCTGCTTAGAGGTTGTTTAATAAAATAACTCGGTTAGAAGAGCCGCGTCGGAGAGGGTACTAATGTACGGAGGAGGCGGAGGCGGGTGGCGAGGGGGGGGGGGGGGGGGAGGGGGACACTAATACATAAAGTAGCTTAAAGTAGAAAATTGTGGAAGCGTCGTGATGCCTGGTGATTGCGTTACCTCCGGGCTTTGATTTAAAATGCAACGAGGGGCTGGCTAAGGGGGCGGCGGGCCGCGCGCCAGCCTGAAAGCAAGCGAGAGAGACCGAGCGAGTGCCACCGCCGAGAGCTTTAAGGCTCTCTCCTCTCCTCTCCTCTTTTCTCCGCCGCTACGCGGAGGGGCGCGAGTCTTGCCTCCCTCCCGCGGGAAAGTCCTCCCACGCTGGTGTCTTGCCGCCGCCGCCGCCGCCGCCGGCGCTGCTACTGCCGCTGCTGCTGCAGCGTGATCGATGGCCCGAGCTTTTAATGAATTCGCGCGCTAAGACCAACGCAATTAGCCGTAAACACTCTACTTTATGAGGCCGAATCCATTTCCCGGCGAGCGCGCGCGGCTTGACTGACGCCAGACAGACAGCTACCGAGGATGTGCGAGAGCTCTCCCCCGTCTCGCGGCGGTGTGCAGCTCGGCCCAGGTGACGGATGATTTAACGCGGGGGCCTCTTGTTTCGCGGCTCTCGCGAGAAAATTAACCCCCTTAGCGGGTAACCTCGCGTGGCCCGTTAGGGATATGCCAAGCTTTTTGGAACGCTGTGATTCCGATGGCAGCGCCGTTTACTTGTGTTATCTGCAGGTGTACAATCAATCTTTTGAACTTGTGGAATAAGATTCTGGTCTATTCCGACCTTGACAAGCTGCTTTAAAAGGTAATTAAATAGGGAGTGGTTAACTTTTGAACTGCTGTTCGTCGAAAATAGAGTTGGGTCGTAGTAACCTAGTAGGAAAGTTTCACGACAACTTTGCAGGCACCAAACTGACCAATTCAATGCATCGTCTGACTTAGAAAAGTAAGCCATGTATCGAATAAAATGAAGGGAGCTTTCACGATAGAAAAACAAATTAGCAATAAACAACGAATATGAAAAAAGAGCGATTTAAAGTGCTTTAGTTTTCGTAAACAAGTATACCCTAAGAAATTGCTTGAAGAAAGCTGTATTCGAAGTCAAGGAGCGATCGTAAACGCGGAAGCGAAAAAACATCCCGAAAAGCTCCGCTCAAGGTTCAGTGTCAATCGCAAGTACGAGCATGTGACCCCACTCGACTGTCCTCGGGACTCTGGGGACGATACAAGACGAGAGACAGAAACTCGACGCCGCGGCGACGCTCGACTCCGATAGCAGGTACAAATATGCCTTTGCGAATATCTCGCTCCTCCCCCCACGTATATATCCTACTTGATATCCATTCGAATGTTTCGCCCCTCTTACGATCGCGTCGGCCCTTTTATTGATCAAACAAACTGGATTACAGGACTGACTACAAATCCCGACGACTTCTAACGCTCTTATCTTCTTAGGCGCACTTTGAAAAATCACTTACTTAACCGCTCGTGCAGCAGCGGTAGATTAGTGCATCGCGCACGTTAATTCTCGAACGAAGTTACGACTGCTAACTGGATTACCCTACGGTTCCCTCGATATTAATCGAAAAGCAACGCGGGATTAAGCAGGGAATGGAAGTTCTGTGTATATTGAATAAAAAGGAGGAAAAGAAAATATTACCTTTCGCTTGACAAGCCGAGGAAAAATATAATTTCTCCGCTCGCATCGGAAACGGAATAAACGAGAAACGAGATAGAAGAGCAGGAGAGGAGGGACGGAGGAGGAGGAAGAGGAGGAGGAGGAGGAGGAGGGGGAGGGATGAGTTGATGTGCTGGAAACTGGATTTTCATTTCAGTCTCGATGTTCAGCGCAAGAACGATGATGGGATATATCCCGGGGATCCTGTCTAGATGGAAAATCTCAAGACCTTCGAAGCTGAGTTAATCCGATGTCAGATGTGGAGCGCGAGAGGGCACACGGCACGGAGGCAAGGGTAATTGATATTGCGACTTCCCATTCGGGATTTCAGATCCATTCACCGATTCAACTGCATTTCGCCTAAATCTGCTAATCGACTCAAGAGCCAACATTTTAAATTAACCCTATCTCTTGGGAAGCTTAGTTGTCGAGATTAAATACTATTTTACGTTATTTTTTTTTTCAAAATAAATGTAGACAATGTAGAAAATCAAAATATCCAATATTAAGCCTTCTTTTTCATTTTTTTATGAACAAAATTTTACGTAAATTGTGTTCGGACTTTATAACAGTAAAGACTTTTAAAGAAGAAAGATATATGTAATACTAGACTAACAAAGTAAAAAGTTATTATCTGCTAAATATACACCAGTTATTATTTATGTGTATAATATATTCAGATACGTTTCCAAGCTCCGCGCTTATATAAAGTGGCTATACATATAACTAACATTCATAGCCTAAAGCTGCTGCTGATTGAATACTGGTTAGATCATTATCATCAGCATCATTATCAGTGCAATTCCGACTCAATGGATGATACGTTTGATCGGATAATGTGCTATCGCCATACCGACGGTCAATATCAATCGGCATTATCCGGTTATATGATTTAACTTCCCCTTCGATACGGTTTTTTTCATTGGGTATTCAACGGTACAATTATACTATCTAATAATAAAAAAAAAAGTCTTGCACTTGATTTCCAGTGACTTTGCGAGCGAATAAAAGCTCCTTTTCCAGCGATCCGATAAAATGTGGAGCCGCGGAAATGCTCACCTGCCTATAACGCGCAATTTGAAAAAATCTAAAATGGATGCGGAGGTGGGAGCGCGCAAAGACGATCGTAGCCCGGGTGATATAGCCACGTGACCGGGCGAATAGCGTCGCAAATTTCTGCGGAAAGCTACTTTGGAAATTGAAGAGAAGGGGGGGAGGGGGGCGAGAGGAGCGAGTAGACGACGCTCCGCGCGGAATGAATAATAAATAAGGTTATCGTTTAGTTGATATTTCGTAGTCTGAGGGTGTAGATAGAGGCGCGAGCGGGCTGCAGGAACGATAAGAGATCAAAGCTGAACTCGCGCGGGGGGGCGCGCGTCTCCGTAGCATATCCCCCGTCGAGGGGTAACCGACTCCTGGTCCCTAAATCATTCTTTACACTCTCCCGATATATACCCATCTGCATTCCTCGCGCTCTTTGACGCATTATCCTGCAGCATTCGCCGATATATAAATTTCAATAGGCGGGATATCGGTTCCCTCGGCCGATCGCGAATCGGTGCCTCGGCGCCCTCTAGCGGCGCGGCAACTGCCGGGGGCTGGGACAGATGGAAGCATAACGAGTACACAATGCGATGCAAATTGCTCGCTCGGTCGATCGGCCTCTCTGTCTCTCTCTCTCTCTCTCTCTCTCTCTCGCTCGCGCCCACGATGCTATTACTAACATCACTATTCTATTATGGTATTACGGTTCCCCGAGCCGCAGAGCGCGCGGCTACCCTCCCCCGCCCCGGCAGCCGCGGCTGCTGCTGGCTCCCTCCAGGCGTCCAATCAGCTAACTCGCTAACTAGCGCCGCGCCGAGCCCCCGGACACCTGGCCCGAGGCTAAGCGAAAGCGCCCCGCTATAACCGCACGCACACCGCCAGGGCCGCAGAGCTGCGTCTTCCGCCGCTGCACAATTGCCTTATGGCTTATCAACTCTCTGATACATATTGCGCCAAATATGCTGGATGTAGTTATCCGGGGATATCGCGCGCGCTATAGCCGCCGCGCCTCTTTCCGCTCGGTCCGGCAAAATCTTCCCCGCTGCACAGGCCTGTATGCGTATGCATCGGTCTGAAATGATAGCTTAGCTGCGGGTTATATTGTTTCCGAAGGCAGCCTTCGCCGCAATGTACGGCGCGAGACGAATGGCTTTGGCGGCCGCCGGTTAATATTTCTTTTTTGATTGGGGGCTGAGCCAAGACGCTCTCCCGGGAACACTTTGTATGCATTAAAAACCGAGTTTCACGCGTTATGAGCTTGATCGCTTTAAATTGTAGTTGTGGACCTCCATCTTTTTCAGCTTTTTTTTTTCTATCGAATTATGGTAATGCTTTACGGCCAGGCTGAAATTTTATTAATGCTCGCATGTTAATCTGTGTATAGAGGGTTCTGGGATAAAAAAGGAGCTTTAAACTTGGTTAAGAATGCGCATTGTAATTATTGAAAAATTGTTATGATTGAAATACTTATACAAATTTTTATATTTTAATGGTGAATTGTAAACAGGGTGTTTCGGAAATGTGTTCGGAAAAGTATATCCATGAGATAGCGAAAGTATCCTGAAGAAGAAAATCTGATAACAGTTTTTCAATATGATAATTAATTCTAAAGAATAATTCTAGATGTTAAAAATTGATGATTTTTAGTGTTAAAAACTGATTGTAAAAAGTGTTATCAGAATTTCTTGTTAAGTATTTCTTGTTGCTCTCTATTTTGTCCATCATGATCATGATGACATATTTTTTTCACGTACATTTTTTAAACATTCTGTGCAAATACATTTTTTACCTCACTGTAAAAATTGACTGAAAGATTTTACAAATGAATTGGTTTCATGGGGGAATTATCAAGCATTTTTACAAAATTATGCAAATGCATTATTTTTTGAAAATTATAAAAGCTTTTATGAATTATTAATTCTGTTTGAATTATAATTTTTTTTACCGATATATATATATATATATCGGTAAAAAGTAATTTAAGTATGTATATATATATACTTAAATTAATTAGCACCACTGTTTCTTTTGAATCATCAATGATGTACCAATTGCCTAAAACGACGAAATGGTTCAATATAAATCATGCAAATAGCTTCGTCATTGTTTACATCATCATGACGCAAACAAAAGAATTTTCTCGTAATATTTTATTACAATAGACCGTAAAGCAGATTATAATAAAATCGTAAAATTACATGTATCTTAAATTTTTTATCAATGCATTTATTAAATTAATGTGTTTTATATATTGGAGTAATAACGAAGTGTACATTATTTTTCACTTTCTTCAAATTGCAAATAAAATAGTGTTCTTACAAACATTTTTTGCTCTTAACAAGAGAAAAAAAATAATTTTTCAATGAGCTCTGTCATGAGCATATGGCGTCATATCGGTGAATTCATAGAAAGATTGGATTATGTTAGAATTAATAAATAGAAGAGAATCTAATAATATTAAAAAAAATCCTAATCAAACAATCACTGTATGAATTAATTTTACAAGTCGTTACTACAATTCCCAGATATGTGTCACCTGAATCCAACCGTAGAAAATGTAATGTAAAAGATTCAAAATACTCACTCGGAATTAGAAGTGACTAAATGCATAATTTGTAATGAAGATCTCCAAGAAGATTGAATTCAATGCAATTTGTGTTTAAATTGGGCACTTTCCTAACCTTGCAATTTACATGACACTTGCGGTCATTGCTAATAAAAGTAAAAAATGCTTGCTATATTTTATCTGTATAAGCAAAATCTAAATTTATAATAATTTATTAGAAATCACATTTATAAGTATATAATCAAAATTTAATTACAATTTTAAAAAATAAATGTACCAAATGTTATACACGTTGATTGGTGTTCCTCTGTAAAAAATATTAAGTTCATTATAACATTTTCGACTTCGGATCTAAATTTCAGAAAAAATTCGAACTTTAGTTTTTATTTAAACCAAGTCAGGAATCTTAAAATGTCTTTTAAGTGCAATTGAGCATTGATGTATCGATAATTGTCGTCCCAATATATTCACTCTATATATTAACGTGGAAATAATTAACGTAAAAATATTATTGTTACTTTGATTTAAAATTATGAAATATAAATGCTAATATAGTATAGAATTTTAGATTTCGAGAAATTTTTTAAATTCGTCATAAAAGTACAACGCAATGTTAGCAATTGGTATAAATACTTTTTCTGATACGACGACACGTGAAATTAAATAAACATGTACATAAAAAAATAAGATAATCGTATATGACACGAGATTTATAGGAAATCTTATCAACGTCTTTTGAGTTATATTTTAGATAAACGCGAGATTTAGTATTATTGAGAGTCAGCAGTGCAAGTTGAAATTTTATTCAACTTCAAATCTTAAAAAAAATTAAAATTTGAGATAAATAAAGAGCTGAAAGTTATTGAAAGCTACAATTTTATCACCAAATTATTATCTACGTAAAATATTTTCTCGAATGCTCAAAATATCAACTGTATAATCATGGTAGAAAATGAACTAGTTTCGCTGGTTGACGTGCATTTTTGTCTAAATTGAATAAAACTTGTTGAAAGATCATTTTAAAAGTTAAAACATCATTTATTAAAAGTAAAATATTCATGAGCAAACGTAATGATAATAAATAATAGCAATCTGTCCATTTTGCAAAATTAACTAAAACCTTCTAACGATTAAAAAAAAATCCAAAAATGGTAAAATAAACTACTAACATAACGTCTTTGACGGATTTTCTTATATTTTATACAAAGACCGCGGGTAGAACATCCAGCACAGAGAGTAACCGACGACTGAGCACGCAGGCACCTATCGTACCGCCGACCCGCTTCCTTATCCGCCGCAGCAACAGCGGCACTCTCTCCACCACACTCGGCCGCGATTCCCTCGACGCTGACTCTCTCGAGAGTCGAGATCGGCGCGATCTCGGCAGGTTCGCCAGGCGGACACATCGCAGCGGGCTCGGCTGCGCCTCCGGTGTGCGCGTGCGCGCTCGATCCTCGTCGCGGGCACGTGGTTGGGCCGCGGAAAAACAAGTTTCTTTCTCCGTCTCTCTCTCCCTCGGCAGCGGCAGCGACGGCCGCGCTAAAGAACCGAGAGCCAAAGCTGTCGCGGCTCGCTGCTGCGCGGATCCGGCAGTGTGTCGCAGAGTGCGCAGTCGGCGGCGCGCAGTGCAACCGCGGACCGATCGCCGCGTGCATATGCCCCTGCCGCCCAGCGCCCAGAGAGAGAGAGAGAGAAGCATCCAGAGGACGACGCCTGTCAGCAGCAGCGGGGTTATAGATGGACGGGCCCGAGTGTCGGCTGATCAGCGACGCCTGCGTGTCTATGCGCGTGTGCTTTGACTCGTTGTGCTTCTCGTCGCCGCAGCAGCGGCTCGCCGACGAGGAGGAGGAGCAGCAGCATCAGCAGCACCAGCAGCAGCAGCAGCAGCATCAGAGGGGCGCCGACATGGCCGAGGTGCAGGAGGCCCTCAGGCTCAAGGACGAGCGGATCGCCGATCTGGAGGCGCAGCTCCGGCAGCGGGACGCCGAGATCCAGGAGCTGCGCAGCCACCTCGACAAGTTCCTGAGCGTCCTGCCGTTCAAGTCGCCGCTCACGCCCACCAAGCCCCGGCCCAGGAAGCACCGCGCCCAGGGCATCTCCGCCGAGCCGCCCAGGCAGGAGCTCGCGCCGCTCGCCCAAGTCGACAAGTCTGACAGGTTGGTGTGTTTTGCGCGCTCTCCCCTCTACCACCGGCCACGTGCCTTTGCGCCTTACCGTCGCCGCCGCAGCCGCCGCCGCCGCACTCGAGCTTGCCGGTGATGTACCGACCGAAATCCCATGCGTCCACCTTCCGCGAGGAGTTGGTGCTTTTCTCTCTCTCTCTCTCTCTCTCGGTTTTCGGGAAAAGCTGGCATGCACGAGAGCGCGGACAGGTGGCACGGCCGCCTCTGCGCAGTTCTTTCGAGATCTTTCGAGTTCCGCGGACTAGTTTAACCGGAAATGTTTACTCCTTTTAGTCGACGACGTCAACGGCTTTGAGAAATCAAAATTTTTTATGGCTCCCGACGACCAACTGATTTAATTACCAGGCCATTGTGTGCCGGACTTTATGGGTGCTTTGCACTCGACGGTATTTTTAAAAGGATTCTCTTTCAAACAGTGGCCGATTTCATCTGGCCAAAATCCAGCGAGATTCAATCGCGTTTCAACGATAAAAATCGGAACTTGCCGATAGCTGGCGGAGATGGTTTATTTTTCTCTTGTAAAAATTTAAATAATGCTGCAGTAACACTTTCGGACGGGAATCCGATTAAAATGCGTCGTAATTTTTTGTACATTTAATGTAGAAAATCGGACGAGCGGACACCCTTTTAAATCAGCTGCGAAAAACAAAAGAAACAGTTTGAGGAAATGTTAAATTTAAAAATGCTTATCAGAAAAGTTAAAAGTGTTAGTAATTCCTTTTTCACCTTGGATAAAGGAAAAATGTTTTTGCGGTGTTGTGATATCCAGCGTCGCTTTTAAATGATACGAGTCTATATTCATGAACCCACATTTCCATTTATCCGGAGACTTTCTAAAAATAGAATATTTGGATTCCCGCCGTGTCAAAGCATGTTTCCATGCTGCTATCTCAAAAAAAATACGTTTTCACCATCTAAATGATACTACTTAAGAAGCAGTCTAATCTACTTGCTGAAATTAATTTCTTAAGCATATAAAATACTGCGTAGTTGCAGTTTCTCAAATAAATGCTTATTGCATCATAAATTGACAAAAATTATTAACAAAACTTTTATGATTTGTGCGTTACTCATCGCTCTATTAATTCAAATATTACAAAATTTTTTTATCGCAGTTCGTGTAAGTAAAAAATCGAATAAACTGAAAAGAGTAATAAAATTATATTTAATTGAATTTGTGCGAATTCTTACTTTAGTTTAATAAATGACCATGCAATGTCGTTAAATTTTTTGAAAATCGTGCTATTCTTGAATTAACATTTATTGTCGACTCTGTCTTTCAAATCGCGCGAGCTCTTGCTTGATTCTTTTTATAAGTTTCCGAAAGAAACGAGCTTAACGAAAGCAGTCGATGATAGTGAGATCGATTGCATTTCTGAGTGTAAATAAACCTTTTTGTTACAATTTGATTAAATGTTTGATGTGGTCTATGTATACAATAATAGTAGATCTTTAGATACTCGTCGCAATTTCTCGCATTATCTTAAAATTATTTCATCGATTTATCGAAGATTATAGCAGATAATCTTTAGGAAGTGCCATTTTAGCTAAAACATTTCAGATTGTAATGCATCAAAATATTGTGATAGAAGAAATAACAATGCAATTAATTAACAAGTTAAAAGTTAAAGCGTTTCTTAATTTAAAAAACATTCGCAAAAACTAAATCCATTCAACGTCAATATAATTATTACAACAAACATTATATAATCCATTCAATCTTCTTACATAATCTGCTTGCTTCGTATCGTTACTTTTTAAATCAAAGTGGCTTATGATTTTCAATTAAGAAAAAAAATGTTAATATCACTGTAAACTGAAACTTTAATTCCATTAAAATTTAAATCTTTACATGAAATAGATCTTGCACCAAATAATCTGTTATTATATTTTCTGAGATTTGTGCGATGACTAATAGTAAAAGTTTACTTCTAGTATCGAAGACATTCGAGGTTATCAAGGTGCAATCAAAAGTAGATAAGTTTAATACTGCAATCTATATTTTTTGTCGTTACGGAGCGACTAAGAAGTTAACGGTGAGCTTTCAAAGTTTAAATAAGTTTTAACAAGTCTATATAATGTGGCTATTTGATCATAAATCGAGACTTGTTCAGACAGATTAACTTGACACACTATCAGTTCGAGGAAAGTGTCTTAACTCTTAATGATGCTATTAATTAATAACTCATTCGGAATTTCTTTTCGGAAACAAAACGTATTTTACCATTTTTGGAGAAACGTATTGCTTACTTTTTTTAGTTTTTGTAGGCAGAATCTCTATAATTCGCAGAAGACAAATACCTAATCAATTTCCTTAAATGGAAAAATTAAGCTGGTATTCTTTAAAATGAGTCAATTTTGCTGTAAATTATAATTATATTTATGCATTCATAAAGAAGATATTATAGTTACGTTATAGATTATGTACGAATGATCATCGCTTTCAATTGACACAGTTGCAAAATATCGAAAATAGAAAATTTTATTTTTTAAAGTATTATTTTTCTTTTATTATAATCAAATATTTAGTTAAATAAACCTATTATTTTTTTTAATAAACTTATCTATAAAATTAAAATACTTTTAAAAAATTTTCAATTTTTCAAATTTTGATTTATAATGCAATAACTATATATTGTCCGTGTTTAGTCGCAATAGATTATTTATCAAGACTGTTTTTATATTCTAAAACCGTTTTTATTGTAAAATTAAATAATGCTATTTCACGAATTTTCAATCTACAGACAAACAGGAAATATATTAAGCAACAAACTTCTATTTCTGCTTTGAATAATAAAGATAATTTATATTACCCTAAATCTGCACCGAGTAAATCTTTCTTCAAGGTATTCAGTAAGCAACGAGAAAATAGAAGTGAAACTTTCATAAATTCAATTAATATTCGCTCTACATTTCTTTTCAATATTACACATATTTGTTTTAAAAACGATTATTTGCTTGCATTAAAAAGATTAAATATACTGCAGTGTAGATTCAAATAATATATCTTATGCAATTCAGATCAAATGGAAATATATAGTAAGTCAAACACATCTTCATAAATTAAACTTCTTTTGGTTAGAAACTAAATATTTCGTTTTTATAGATATTCGAATTAATTAGTTATCAATGATAACGACTCATAACTTTTTATGATGATTTAAACATTTTGATTTAGCGTAAAATAGTTTTCTTATAATATTCGTTTTTGACTGATTTACGTGAAATATTTTTTAATATTTATTATGTAATAAGCTTAGCTAGAAGGAAATTCTAACAATGACGATAAATTTAGTCGAACAATTTCATTTAGTCTAGCAGTAGGTTTCGTTAAAAAATGTTTCAAATTTATTCGAGCAAGGTTACTTTCGCACGTTTAAAGTAGACGTCGTACCTGCTTTTGTCTGTCTATGTTTCAAAGCTTTCTGCTGAGTAAAGGTTATGAACTTTGCTTTTTTTTACAAAATCAGAGAATTCAGTGAGTCGCGTATTAGTTTTAAAATTTATGAAAATTAAATGAAAATTAAATTACATATTTTCTTTAAATATTATAATAACAATTTAAAAATTTATATTAATGTTATTGTTGACCTTCTTTACAATACAATCACGAGGAAAATTGAACCAAAATCATAAATTTTCAGAATCTTTATTCGTCGGATTTATTTTTTTACGTGTTTTTTCTAGATTTATAAAATAATAATTTAGCCTACTTTTGTTGATCATTTATTATTTTATTTTATATAAATAAAGATTTTAAATTCTTTTAGTAAAAGTGCTTGGCAATGACGAAAGTAGCTTTTAGTTTTCTATATTACTATTTTATCATTCAGCAAGAAATTTTGTTTGTCTTCCGACTGAATTATTTGAAAGAATTTCACAAACAAACACAGCATTTTACGTTATCGGAGATCCATACGTTTTGATATTAATAACGTCGTAAAAGTCTAGGTATATATAATAAAATTTTAAATTGTCTTTAGTTTTGTCTTTGAATTATATAATTTTATAAAAAAAAACCTTATTTATTACATAAAATTTACGATATATTGTTATAGTTATTTTTAGAATGTTATATTTAATGAAAAGAAAATTTAAATAACTATAAGTTTCATAATATTACTAGTAAATGTTTGAATAAGCGGTTTTGTACAAAAAAAAAAAAAAAAAAAAAAAAAACGTGAAAAAATCAGATAGTACTCTTTGCAGAATTTCAAACAGAATACCAAAGAATAGGCATTCGTAGATTCTATCCAGATGTTTTTAACAATTACTACTTTTAACATTTGTTAGCAAGTAAAATTGAACAGTTCATACCTGAAATATTGAATAAGGCATATTTCAATTTCCAATGTGGCTGTTTGGAATTTCATAATGCAGTATTCTGCTACAAGTAAAAGTAAAAAGGAAATTGTTTGCCTTATTATACAAAGATACGTTTTAAAAGTGCTCTAGCCTTTAAAATTTCCTCTGCACAGAAAGCACCGTACAATGGCACGTATTCTTAAGTACGCTTTATCTATTCAATTACATTCTTTTTAAATAAATCATGTAATAAGGAAAACGAGGAAAATCATAAAATAGAACCATCATCTTTTATGCGCTATTGCAGATCTAAAATTAGAAAAGGAAAATAAAGTTTACAAAACGACGTATTTTTTGTAATGCTTATTTTTTGACACAAGTTGTATGCGCACAGCATTCGCGACGAATAAGCTCAAGATAAAAAAAAAAAGACCGTTTAATTCCGTTTGTTGAATTCTCAAATAATACCTCGAGAG
The DNA here is from genome assembly GCA_900474385.1 of Ormyrus pomaceus. Lineage (NCBI taxonomy): Eukaryota > Metazoa > Arthropoda > Insecta > Hymenoptera > Ormyridae > Ormyrus > Ormyrus pomaceus. The sequence goes on from UCOM01000452.1 coordinate 47,741, forward strand.
TTCACTCGACTCGTAACAGTACCCAAATTTAATCGATTAACCGGTAAAAACGTGACGATCTAACTTCTGACCCGCTACATATCAAGCTAATTTCGTCGGCGAATTCTCAGAAGTAATCCGAAATTAGTCTCTCAACGTCAGAAGGCGGCTTACCCTCCTGCAGGCAGGCACGGACGCACCTACATGCACGCGCCCGAAGACAATAGGAATACATCGACGAAAAGCCCCGCGCGACGAGGACGACCTTGCTCGGCTCCGCGAGCCTCCCTATTATAGACGAAGGAAATGATATTATATCAGTCGCCCGGGCATTATGCTCGTATTTGGATGCAGCGTGCATTAGGCTCGGTAAGGAGGTGCTCGCAAGGCCGGCTCGAATAGAATTCTGGAAGCACCTCTTCTCTCTCGTCGTCCGTACCAGTCCGTCGATTACGCCGCTCTGCGCCGTGTGTCCGAGCGCTATTCTTAGCAATTGCACGAGGCGGCCGCGCGCGCGGCTCGGTTGAAAAAGCTTTTGTTCGCGGGAGAGAGGGCGCGCTTGAAAAGTGTCAAGAGCATCGTCGTCGTCGTCGTCGTCGTCGCGGCGAGCGTATTCGCGGGTAATAAAAATATCCCGAGCGCGCAGGAGGCGGCCGGGCAGGTATTTTAATTTCTAATTGAACCGGTTTCCCTGCTATCCGCGAGCGCGTCCATTGTTTGTTTATGACGTTTATCGCGCGCGGGCTCTTCGCAAGCGCGTGCAGAGAGCAGCAGCGGCAGCGGCAGCGGCTCTCCGCGTGCACTTCCCGGCGGACTCGTTCGCTCTCTCTCTCTCTCTCGAGGAGCCGTTTAGCTGCCGATGCGCCGCGCGCCGAGTCGCGTGTAATTCAGCTATTTCTGGCGCGACCCTAAAGCCTTCGGCGAGTCATCGCGAACGCGTGCGCCTCTCGCCCCACTCCCCCCTCTCGCTCTCTCTCTCTCTCTCTCTGCCAGCGGTGCGCGACAAATTCAACTTCTGCGAGCTCTCTCCCGAAGCGGAGAGCCGGCCGACGAATCCTGCTTCTTCGACGCTTTTGCTAATTTTCGATTTCACTTCTCTTGCCCCGAGGCGCGAGAATTTCTGCGAGCCTCGCTCGCCACGAGGAGGGAGACGTGTGTGGCTTCGCGCGAGGATACGCGCTCCTCGATTTCGATTAATAACTGCGCGTCTGGGAGTGACTCTTACTATTGTTACCGTCCAACTGGCGTTACAGCTTTTGGAATTAATGCTGCTTAATGCATTCTAAAAGATAGCGTTTGTAGCTCGGCATCTCTGCTCCTTACATCCATTACAATATCTGTCAATTTGCAAGTTTGGAACGATGACATCATAGTCCCCCTCTTCCACGCAGAATCAATTACACTTAATACTCGCGAAAATTTTTGTCTCGGTGCGGTTTCGAAAACGTCCGAACAGCAATATATTTTTTTTTTTTTAAATTGCACACTTGCAAATAGCCTCTAATAAGGCTTGATTTGTAATTGCTCGGGCCATTTATCATTTATCATCGACTTTTTAAGGCTCGATTCTTTTTCAAGTTTTCAACGTTCCATTCTTAAAATATATTTGCCTTAAAATAGAAACAGCAATAAAGATAAGATAGAGAATAAATAAAACGCTGTCGGAAACAATATTTACTTGTTTATTAGATTCAATTGATTTTTTAAACAAAAGATTTATCGTTGTTGTCTGATACGTGGAAAGTTGAAAGGAAAATGAGTTTTTGGTAATTTTGAATCAGTTCGAAATAAAGTGTGTTTGATGTACATCATGCTATGTGCATTTTTGTATTTATTCATGAGTTTATGAACAAATTGCATTATATAGAAAAAATGTTCAAATACCGTTTTCATCATTACCCGTTTTAAAAGCTTATCGATCGATTTTTAATTGGAATTTTATTGGTAATATTTGTTCAATAATACGTTTTTTTATATCAGTTTATGCAATATTGGAAATAAAGAAGCTGTATACAATTTTCGATAAAAAAAAGTGTTTTACTAAATAATAAAATATTTGCATTGTCTGACATTGCCCCTATAATCAAAATCGGAATTCTACAGTCTTATTATCCTGCTTACTTTCACTTTTCGTTGACCAATTAAATGTGAGCGCCGGGGGCGTTACACCAGCATCATCTTGTACTTTTTTTTGCGTCTGAAAATAAACGCACAAATGGAAATTTTTTACAGAATTCTTTCATGCATATTAATAGCAAAGTTTTTTTCCTATTAAAACGTTAATTCGAATTAAATGAAAAAAAATACAATTAGTAACAATTAGACTGCAGGTATATAATACGAAAACGTTTTACTCCCAAGCGCTAAGTGAAGAAGAATTTAAAAAATTGCAAATTCCGAATATGCAAATTTTTACAATTTTTCAAACCGACCTAAGAAACTCGGCAATGAAAATAAAAGCAATATCGCATCGAAGTACTAAACGAGAAATAATAACGTAAAACAAGTTCAAACTGGAATTTATAATTTTTAATTCCAGTTTACGTTCGCGCTTAGAGCCGCTTTTATTGTCGGTCGAATAGCGAAAAACGCACGTATACACTCGCCGTTCATCCCGAGAGGAAAAGCGAGAAGAGCGCGCCGGCGAGGAAGGTTACAAAATTCAGGCGACAAATTGCTCCGTCAACAAGTTTCTGTAAGCGTTTAGCAGAAATCCAGATCCCGAGATGCGACCTTCAACTCTCGAAACTTCTCGTCACGTGGAATCGGTTTCGCGCGCAGTCCGTCCGGCGTCTTTTGCCTCGACGCCGCGAGCCGACTCCTTCCGAAAAAGCTTCTTCTTTTTCCGAGGCGCAGCGCGATATCGCAAGAAAACTCCTCCTCCGACGACGGCTTCGATACGGTATTCGCGCTGTCGCGCTCTCGGGTTCATCGGTGGTGGCGCGGAGCGCTTTTATCCCGACTTGGCCTTTCGAACGGTTTTCCTTTAGCGAAAGGGCCTTGACGGGCCCGGCGCTCGGTGCGCGCCTGGCGCGGAAGCACCTGCACGCGGCGTGTGTACGCGCGCACGTAGAGGAGGCGCGCGTGCAATGCTCGCGGAGCTCTCTTTTCATCGTCTCGGAGGCTAATCAGCGCGAGTTCAGCCGCGCGCCCACTGTGTGTGTGCGTGCGTAAGCGAACGAAGGAGGTCAAAAGGCCCCCTTTAACCGGCGTCGCGCTCGCAGCGATCGCTCGAACCTCGCCTATCTATCTCTCTCTCTCTCTCTCTCGCTGGAGAATTCCGGCGATCGAGCCTCTCCGCTTAGATATTCCCCGAGATCGTCCCTTTCTATTTCTTTTTGCACGGCGCGTCGTCGTCGTCGTCGGCGGCGGCGGCGGTGGCGGCGGCGCGCGAGCGCAAGCGCTGACGTCACGTATAATTACTTGTTTCGTTCTCTTTGTGCGCGGGCTATAACGTCGCCGTTCCGCGGGCACTGCCATGGCAGAAGCGTCTACGGACGCACATGTGAGCGAGAGAGCGCCGAGTCGTGTCCTCGGTCCAGCCGGAGAGCGAGCCAACGAGCACCGCTCTCTCTCTCTCTCTTCTAAGCAGAGAAAGAGCGAGAGAGCCGAAGCTCGATGTGTATGTACATGAGACGAGCGTGGTCGAATCGTCGGCGCAGCGAGCGACTCCGTTCTCTCGCTCTTTCCCTCTTTAATTCGATTGGCTTTATATTTCCGAGGCGAAATCTTGCGCGCCTTTGTTTGTCAAAGCTCGCTCGGCGACGGCGAGTGCGAAATGCAAATGACAAGCGGACACGTTGAGAGCCGCCGCCGCCGCCGCCGCCGTCCACTGGCGAGTCGCGAATTATGCCAGAAATCGGCAAGTGCATATTTGCTCGGTTCGGGCGAGCTCCTCGATTGCAAATTTAGCGTCCTCTCCGCGGAGAGGCGAGGAAGGACGTAAAAAAATGTGGCGCTAAATTTCGACGATCGCCGCCGCGTGCGACTGCCTGCGACTCGGTGTCTCTCTCTCTCTCTCTCTCTCCTCCTCGCGCGTTCCCCGCCCGCCCGCGCTCCGCCGCACTGCTTATCTCGACGCCGCTAAAAATAGCCCCTGTCACGGCCAACAGCGATATTTTAAAAAGCTTTAGCCACACTGGTACCACCGTGGCGCGCGGCAACGCGGCGGCAAACAAGTAACGAGTTCCCCCCACCCTCGGCGCGGGCTCTGCCACCCCCCCACCCCGCCGCTCTCGGCAGCGCTCGCTGTAATATGCGAGAGAGCACAGGGCCCCGGCCACTTTGTTCGCGAGGGAGAGGGAGGCGAGCTGTGGCTCCCGGTCGCGATTTTCTGCTCTTTTCTGCTTTTCGCTCCTGCCGCTTGCGGGAAGGATGAGTGCGTGGCGCCATCTTGCGCGCGAATTCGGTACCGCGGACCGACGGCGATGCACCTGCCCGGTAACGTCGCGAGACCGCGCGTATTTTAAAAACGGTTCGCTCGGTATTCTGCTTGTGTTTCAGCATTTAGAACGTGCAGAAATCTAGAGGGAGATGGCAATGCGTCTTCGATCGGACTTGAGACTGTCTTCGCTGGCTATAGGGCTCACCGAATCAATCGATGATATTTTAATGATAATTTTTTGTTATTTTTCTGATTTATCCATTTATAAATTATTTGTAGGCTAAAAAATGTGAATTTTTTTCTAGCTCACCGTTGTTGTAAAACGGCAAAAAATTTCCGTTATGCGGTTTGAATCCAATAATATTCTGAATATATTTAGACCTAGTTGTTTATTAATTCATACACAAAAATGCTAATATCAAAATTTTAAAATAAGTTAGCAATTATACTTTCTCTCTCTTCTATTAATTATTCTCAACTGATTGTTGTTAGTTTAATGTGATGATATTCGCGTAATCTAACTACAGTACAGAAGAGTTATCGAACCTCCGGGTTGTAGATCTTGATAAAATTATGAGGGATCACTCCTTGGCTAAAAAATACAGATAAAAGCAGTTCCGTCTGAGTGGACATTGAATTTTCATCTTAATTTTCGCCAATGAGTATTTTATATTTTTTGTGTGAAGGTAAACGAGAGGAAAGGGAAAGTTTGTCCTTTCGAACTCCGCAGAAATGAAAACAATCGCTGTCGGTCGTCAACCGGACAACTTTGCTGGGTCGCTTGTTATTCATATCCATTCAAATTCAAATTCGTGTATTCAACACCCAAAAATGGCTATGAAAATGCGGTAGCACAACCGTTCTCTCTTTTTCTAAAACATTTGTTTCAATTAATTACAAGCACGACAAAATTTGTTTATATTATAATTGTATAATACATTTTTTAAACTAATAAATATTTTGTTTATTTAATAACGTACTCAATATATTTGGCTTTTTTCCGATTATAATTATAAAAGTCGAAAATTACTTTTTAATTAAAGAATGCAATTGCTCCTCGTATTTCCTTCAGAGAAGTTAATGCTACCGGCGGTTTCATAAAAAGAACTTACAAGGAGAGTGTACAACATTTGGATAATGGATTTTCCTGTAACTTTGGGATATGTTTTTTAATGTTAAAATATGAAGGAAGCCATGTCAGTTCGGACTAACGCCCGATTTTTCAAAAGTTGTGTGCTTTGTTAGCGAAAATCTAAGAAAAATCGATTTTTGTTTAATCACTTATAAATTCTCAACTATCAACAATACAGTATTTTAACTATAAGCATTCGAAACGCGAGATCAAATCCTATCGATTAAAAAAAAATTCCGTAAAAAATGTTTATTTGTTCAAAAGTTATAACTAAATAATAATTTACTTTTGAAAAATCGAGCGTTACGCCGAACGGACTCGTCTTCCTTCATATCTTAACATTAGAAAACATAACCCAAGGTTACAGGAAAATCCATTACCAAAATGTCGTACACTCTCCTTGTTAGGATTCGTCACAATGGTAAATTTAATATCTGTCAATCTATGTGGGCATCGATCGGAAGAGGTTAACCTCTTCAGGAGGACACGGTTTAGAAATCGGTTCCGGAATGAAAGAATCACTTGAAATTTGTTTTGGAACTTCTATGGGTGATTGAGTTTAAATTGTTATTGTTCACTTGGATTGCGAATGCGCGTTGAAGGTACGTCGACAATTTTAATCTGAGAAAATTGGCCGTTATTATTTTCTTCGTGTATTTAATCATAATCGTAAACAAATAAGAAAGGGTAAAAATCTATACACAGTATAAAAACATTGTATTAGCTTTCACAAAAATGTAAAAAAATATTTTTGTCAAAATGTTAAGTTTACAATTATTTACGAGCACTTTTACGATTTTTTTATTTTTTCATTTTCAGTATTTTCACACCAATAGAAATGTGTGAAATCGATTTTAACTGTTCAGATATTATTTTTTACCCTAAATTAACATGATTTTACCAAAAAATAATTTTTATTTTAACGAAATATAGAGTTGGTACGGAAGAGATTAATTAAGAAATCACATGCATAGCAACTCGATTGATAGGATGCCTTTTCAAAAAAATACTCGTTTCAGTGACTTTTGTATATAAAATAATATAGAGGCTAGAGCATAATTAGGTAGGCATAATCGTAAATAATTTGAAAATAAAATGTTGTGATTTTGTAAAATAAACTTAAAACATAAGCAGAAATTGAAATTGTCATATAGCCACATAGAGATTAAATTCTCGTACATCAATTATTGAAAATATACCGATTGCCGATTTTCATTTTGATTGGTTCGTCTGGTCACTGTTGAATCATTTTTTTTTTTTTCAAAGGAAACTCGGTGAAAAAGAAGCGAAGACAAACATCCCACATAAATTCCTAGATTCTCTATATTCTGATATCAAATTCAAACATGTTTTTTTGAAAGTATAAAGTATGTACAAACATAAGTTAAATCAGCTAAGTCCGACAGTAATGGTTTAGAAATAAGCCTAATATGAGATACGTAGTTTTTTCGAAAAAATTCTGACCTAATAAGCATAAATTTTGGCGAAATTTTGGTTTTAAATATACACTCTCTTTACGAATAGAAAAACAATGAAAAAATCTAATCCATTCTTACCTGAAATGCTTTCAAAATGTCAAGCTAACATAATTTTTTTTATAAACAAAAGGCTACAAAATTTGTAGTAATAACTAATAATTAATTTTGTAGTAGTAATTAATTAAATTTGTAGTAGTAACTAATAAAATCTTTTAAAATTCAGTTGGAAGAATTTGGAACTGATCAGTTGAAATTATAATTAATTTTTTATTATTTTACTTCAATTGGGCGATACTTCTTTTACCTTTTCGATTATGGAAATGTCATAAAATCAAAATGCATATGTTATATTATTAATGTGATAAAATATAAAGTGAGACAAATAGGAAGCAATTAATTAACAAGGAGAGTACACCCACCGGATCATGCATCTTGGTGAAATTGCAGGAAGTTATTTCTTGGCCAAAAAAAGAAGACACTTGTCTCGGTGCTTTTTCCACTGGCATTAAACGCCTATGCTACATAGCAAGAGCTTTAATTTGAGACTAGTTGAGTTGAAAAATGTTTATTGGTTCCAAAATGTTGCACAGTTAAAGTAATATATTAAAAAAATTGCGTAAATTTTTAAAGCTTTAGTTTTACTTTTCTTAGTTTTTGATGAGATTTTCTCCGTATTTTATAATTAACTTTGGAACAAATTAATACTCTTTAACCCAACTAGTCTTAAATTAAAGCTCTTGCAAGTTTCATTTAATTTTTTAAAACGTTAAAATTATTAGCTATGATGATATTTTAGTTTCTGTAACAACGTTCCTCTTAATTTTTCGAAGAAAGCTCATAATTCTATTACTAGGTCCCTACGCAGAAAACACCGAGACACGTGTCCTCTTTTTTTGGTCAAGGAATGACCTACAATTTTACCAAGATTCATGATACGATGAATGGACACTTTCCTTGTGAGTAAAAACAAGATAGTATAATTTATACGACATCGAAGGATCCTTTCGGCAATGATATATAGAATTTTTTTTTCCGTCCAAGTCGCGCGTTCACTTGAAATTGAACCTCGTAGACACACGGTCCGTATAATGAAGAATTACAAATCTATTTCATCCCACCGTAAATGGCGAAAAGCACTCGGCGATGCGCGTGATCTCTTTCTCACTTTTCTGTAACTCGCCGCACAAGGATTTGCTCCGCGCTCTCCGCCCGACGATCTAATAAAGAAACGTAAAAATAAAAGAATCTCCAAAGCAATTTATAATAACTGTTCAGCCGAGCCCAGGCGGCTGCAGTCGCCCGCATAATATATAAGCCGGAAGATATAATAAGCGCTCGGAAAAATGACTTAACGATTGGAAATTTCGATGAAATATTTATAGGGCAAACATCTCGGTGCATGAAAATAAACGCGGAAAGCGCTGAGGAGTCCGCGGTCGAAAATTTATTTGTTTGTGTGCCTTTCGTCGAGCTCTCCGCGCCTAGATTTCGCCCGCGGCGGCGCGCGCGTGCATCCTCGCGCGCGGATAATTCGCCGCTCGCGATAGAGGAAAGTGTCCAGAGCTTTGATAGAAGGAGAGCGGCGACGTGTGGGCGGCACGTGCTATGCAAACCAAAACATTTTCGCCTTTGACGTCAAGGATCGGTGCGCCGCGCGCCGTTCAATGCGAGCCCCGGCAAGGCCGTCCAAGCGACTCGCTCGCTAACAAACGCGACGATCCGCGCGTACGTTATATAGACGGCCAGCCGTCAGCGGAAAACTTTCGCACGCCCGGGGGCCTTTTCTCGCTCCACTTTTCGCTTTCGACGAGAGGCGAGGATAAAAAAAAAAAGAGAAAAAAGAAAAAGAGAATGAAAAGAGAGAAGTCTTAGCCGGCGGCTTTAAATATATCCCGTGCGCGCGCCGCGGTCATTGCGTTATGTAGGGCGCGTCGCTTCAGGATTGGCGATTCGCGAGGTGAAAGGAGCCGGGGAGAGAGGTGGGGGCGCGAGGCGCCTCTTCGCGCGATGACCTTAAAAATAGCGGCGCCTTTTCGGCCCTTGCGCCGAGAGCGCGCGAGCGCCCGCCGAACTCGACGCGTGTTAGACGCGCGGACTATAACTCAGTCCACCGGTGACGCTTTCGGAAGGCGGACGCGCGCGAGACCCACCTGCCGCCTCGGTATCTGGCCTCCACGTGCGGCCCGAGATAAAAGAAAAAAAGCAGCGCAGCTCGCCTCTACTGTGATACGCGTATCTCCTCGTCAGTGTGCTCCTTGTGCGTCGAATCAGTGAGGATCGATCGAAAAGCAAAACAAAAAAAAAGACGGGGGCTTCCTTGAGAAAGAGGTTCGGGGCCAGGTCGAGCGGCATGGATTCGATGCGCGACCTGAAGCGACTCCTCTACGAGCGCACCGAGGCGCTCAGGCGCAGGGACGAGGTCGTCGAGATGCTGGAACGGGCCCTGGACGAGCGGGACGCGACCATTCGCTACCTGCAGAACGAGATCGATAAGTTCCGGCAGATCGTCGATCACGGCGTCGTGTCCGGGCCCCTCAATCCGGCTCAGAGGCTCAAGAGACAGGCCATATCGGCCGAGCCTCTGCACTGCGACTTCAAGCCCATACAGAAATTCAGTAAACCGCAGAGGTACTTTGTTTTTTTGTTTCGGTATGGAAAATCGATCGGTAAGGAGGTCGTAAATTTTACAGTCTCTTTTACGTAGGTGTTATTGGTCGGTTAATCTTTGGATTGCTTTGTAAAGTATTTGTCACCTTGCCGCTTAATCTGGACAGACTAATTATAGAACGCCTATGACTGATAAATTCGATTACGCCATTCGCGCGGACTTAATTTAACGACGGCCGAATGATCGAGCATTAAAGTAAAAGCCCGCTGGAAAGAAAAAAATACAATAAACGTTTCAAGTGTTTTGTTGCTAATTCAGAGCTGATAATTATCATAATTATCTGAGCGATTGGTAGTTCCGTTGTTTCTTTTTCTGTAAATTGCCTTCTACTGCTATAATAATTTTACACTTAATGTGGCAAACGTGCGTAAAAGGCAGGTCGAATTACAATGTCAACAATGGACTTTAACAAATAAACCATAAAATTTACGGCGTATATTTTATTTTGAATATTTTTACCGCAGCGGTCGTTCAGTAAAAATGTACGTTTTATGCAAGCTTTAATTTTTCGATGCGATCGGTGAAATACTTTTAAACAGTTTTTTTTTTCTGAAATTCTCGGAACCGAGTGCATCCTTTGAGTGCATGTCTTTGAGTCCCCTTTCGACAACTGCGCAAGTGTTGCATTATGCATCGCCTCGGGCACGCAAATGCGCGTGAAATCGTGCCTTCGATACGACTTTTAGTTCTCGTAAAGAAGGTCTGATTGTAACCTCAAAGTTATAAAACATTGTCTCGTACTGATTCACAAAAAGCCATATTGCGAGTTGTTAAAAAGTCAAACAATTCGCGATGCGGGAAAAGTTTTGTAAAAAGGACTCTTGTTTCTCGTCAGCAGATTAAAAATAGAATAATCATTTTTAAATAGTTCTTAACAAGCAGATGTTTTATTATCACGAACATATTTACATAAGTCATTTTTAACTACATACCGTTTTTATTGTAAAATTGTATTCAATCGAGTTTTTTAAAGGTTTATATTATGGATTAGTGTAAAATTAATTTTAACATTAGAAGTAGTTTTTCTTCGTGTTTTTCATGATATTTAAATGAGTTTGTTAACTCGTTCAACGAGTTATGCAAAAAAATTAAAATATATAATTATGCGGTGAGTAAATGATATAAAGAAAGTTTTTGAAGAAATTATTATAAAGGATCATTTTGACATGTTTTCTTTTAATAACAATGGTCGATGTGTTTTTAAATCTGGTACTTCCTTCCCCGTGGCATAAAATAATAAAATTTTACCCAGCGACGCAAGTTGAGTGACATCACAAATTTAATCGTGGATGTAAAGAGCAAATTTTTTTACAGTATTTTTCTTAAAAACAAACATTAGAAATCAATTCAAAATGATTAAAATAATTAGGCCACTAACACTCGATGTAAACGAATAACACTTATTGATTTATTATTGTAAGTATTTGGCTGTTTGAATTAAATGGTTTACTGTTCACTTAATCAAAATATAAGTGATAAATATAAGTGACACCGTTAAAACTGCGCGATCGTGTCTTGCGTAAGTTGTACGGGAGAGTTGTACTTTCTCATCACGTCACGATCGTTATCAATGAACGTGACAGTTGTTTATTTCGTCACTTTATTTGGAGGGTTTTACGTGCTTGAACCTTAATATGATTAAAGAATTTCTACAATAATATTATTTTAGAATTAGCAGTAAACATGTATTAGATATGATATAATTTTCAAAAATTATTTTTACAATTATCTGCTTAGCTCGAAATAATAATAATGTTAGTCAGTCGCAAATAAAATACAACTCCGTTACCAAACGTAAATTAAAACCTTACCACAAAAGATTTTTTTCAGTTAGAAAAGCTGATTTTAGTCGTTCTTTTCGTTTTAAAGTTATTTTAAGACCTGTAAAGTATGTTACTCTGAAGCGTCAATGATCTACTGTTATAATATTCTTGACGCATCGGTGTCATGCCAATTATATTCATTCATTTATTGTATTCATGCATACAAGTATGGATGTACTTCCCTGTATCGGTTTAAGCAAATATTTATGTAAATATCTCAGACAAATGGCGTTTCATATATTAAAAATATTAATGAAATAATAATTATGTATTATAATTAAATTGTTTTTATTTAAAGGTCTCGTGAACTAATAAAAGCTGCCATCCTGGACAATGACTTTATGAAAAATTTGGAGCTCACTCAAATTCGAGAAATCGTTGATTGCATGTATCCCGTATCTTTTGAGGCCGGTGCAACAATCATTCGGGAAGGAGATGTTGGATCCATTGTTTACGTCATGGAAAGTAAGTAAAATTGGCACTTACTTACTTAGTTTACTTTTTTAACATTTATCTAGCACTACTACTACTATAGTTTACTTTTTTAACATTTATCTTTTTTTCAACAAGTACGTCGCTGAAACATTTGTATTAATTAATTTCAACTAAATAATAAATCTTAGCCAATATAAATGCATGCGACGTATACTTTAAAATTTTAATTGGGTACAATAATACAATATTCAATGTACATTCCAATTGCATAGAATTTGAATTGCGAATATGACGTTCCCCTAAATTCTTTTAAATGTAATTATACCACCAACGGCGAATGAAATTACGACAATGTATAGGTCGTTAGAGTAGTAAGGCAATGTTTGATTCTTGCATTGCTAAATTAAATAATTACATTCATTTGCATATACATTGGATTTAATTTTGCTCCATTTCTTAACTTACAAGAAGAGTATCCAACCATTAGATTGTGCATGTTGGAATTATTGCACAAAATCATTTGTTGTTAAAAAAAGGAGACATGTGTCTTAGCGTTTAAATCATTCAGACTGATTATCAATTTTTTCGGAAAATTTAGAGAAAATGTCTCATTGTAGAAATTCGAATTCCAGTTTTCCACAATTATATAGAAGTATTAACTTATTGAAAAAATTAGTAAGTAAAGTATTGACCAAGAGCGTTAGTTATATGTACAAAGAGACGAGTTGCATTAATAAATATTTATTTATTTCAAAGCTATCTTGAATTAAAGTAATAATAAAAAATGACGCATTTTTGATACATTAGTTTTTCAAATGATTTTTAAGAAGATTTTATAACCATTTTATAATTAAACGTAACTTTTAGGACGAATACATATTCGTTATTTCATGCCATTTCATAGTTAAATGATAACAATCAATTTCATAGTGAAATAATATAGTTCTTGTTTCATACTTTAATTATGTATGAAGATATTCCTTTTTAGCGAAGAAATGACTTCCTACAATTTTACTAACATGCATGACCCGGTGGCTGGACACTCATTACGAATTTGGTTCAATAGTTACTATAACTTTTTACATTGCATAAGAAAAACAATAAACATGTATTTTAATTCGTTGGATAACATCGACAATGAAAATAATCCTTAAATTAAGAAATGCACTATGTGCGTTAATAAAAATTCACAAATTTGTTAGTTTCATTATTAATTTTAATATTAATTGCTTAGAATATGTCAGTTTTTGACTGAATACGTGAAAATTTGCAAGGTCGATACATATATTTTTTGCAAAATGACTAGATTTGTATATTTTACATTACAAATTTTAGCCGGCAGGCCGGAAGCTTCCTTTACCTAACTACGTTTACTGATACAATTTTCTTCTTTTGTTTGGAAGAAAAAAACACAAATGCTTAATGAATAATCGCGCAGACTTTCGAAAATTATTTCTCTGGAATATGTCTAGAAGTAACTTTGTGCTAATTAATGTGATTACTATTCTCAGTGACACTTGCTATCAACTGTCTGAAGGAAAAATGTAAATGACTGCAGATTATAGTACGTGAAATGTGTTATTACTGTCCAACTATGTTTGCAGGCAAACAAAGAAAATTACTTACACAAATTTAGAACAATGAGCAACGTTGCATTCTTAAAATGTAGTCCCATATTAAAATATTATAAAGTTTCCATACGCCAAACTTACGTAATTATGTATATGCACATATATAATGACTAAGATTTTAAAATATGTTCTTTACTCACAAGGAGAGTATACGACATTTGGGTAATGGATTTTCCTGTAACTTTGAGATATGTAACTCCTCAATTATTAACGGTACAGTATTTTAACTATTGGCATTCGAATCATGAGATCAAAAACTATCGATTAAAAAAAATTTCATCAAAAAATCTTTATTTGTTCAAAAGTTACAGCTAAATAAAAATTTACAATGAAATTTGATTTTTGATGTTATTTTAATGGTTATTCTTTGTTTAACTATAACTTTTGAAAAAAAAAAGATTTTTTGATAAAATTTTTTTTAATCGACAGGTTTTGATCTCATCTTTCGAATGCCAATAGTTAAAATATTGTACCGTTAATAGTTGAGAAGTTATACGTGATTAAACAAATATTGATTTTTCTTAGATTTTCGCTAAAAGAGCACAACGTAATCTTTGAAAAGTCGAGCGTCAGACCAAAAGGACACGGCTTCCTTCATATTTTAACATTAGAAAACATATCCCAAAGTTACAGAAGAATTCATTACCCAAATGTCGGACGCTCTCCTTGTCAGGTATGTTGAAACTGATTTATTTAATCAAAATATTTTTCATTCGCGAATTTGAAATGTGTATTTTTTTTTTATTTCAAAAACAAATCTTTACCGGTCAAAAGTATTTGCTTTATAAATACCACGTACATTTTAAAAACAAGCTGAAAGTCTTCAAAGAAGAACGTAAAAGTTTTTTTTAGCTTTTCTGAATATTTCCTAATAACATAAATTACATTGCGGTAAGCATACGCTACACCGAGAAAAAATTTGCAGTAAAAATTACTTTAACTTTTGGTAGTGCGACATTGAAGAGGTAGCATTCTTGGTAACATTATATCATAATTTAGACTTAAGTAAAAAATTGAGTCATCAGTATACCTTTTACCGACCTCTACGCTTTATTCTTCTATACTTCACCATGACAAATGCAAACAAAGTGTCAAATCTTATACCTGACCAATTTTGGTTATGCCTTAGGCATTCACATAAATGTCACGTTTCGATAAAACTATAATCAACGTTTCTTTAAAACAGATAAAAAAAATAGTATCTATTACGAAAATATTACTCTACTACTAAATATTACCATCTTATGTTTTTAAAAATTAAAATCAAAGCCTTTGCAGATCTATAAATTATCTTACACATATTTGCATACAATTCAATATAAGCTAGTTAATGAAAAAATGGTGCAAGTAATTTCTTACATAACGTATTCATAATGCAAAATAAAACAAAAGGATACAGAACGGTTGGCGAAGGTCCTTCAAAAGTGAAAGTTATAAATGTGGATCAATTTTCGAGAGATTTTGTGGTATATATGTTAACGATGACTTTCAGTTAAAATGAATTTCATAATTTATAATAAAATAATTGCAAAAATTGGATATAAATTATCGAATCAACGTGAAAGTTAATCAGAATAATTGCTATTAATTGTTTGTAAAACTGATTTGAAAGATTGAAAATGATGAATACGCTTTTTATGTAATTGTGTATTATAATTTAAAAGTAATTACCTTCTAAAGCTTGAATTGAATTAAAAGATCCTGTGTGTACCCTAATAAATTAAACGACACCTCCAGTACAATAAAATCTTTCTGAATGTCGAAATCCATTCGTTTTACGAATCCAAGCCCTAATATTACAGAGCATCCACAGGTCCTGTTTCAAACTTCTATTACCGACATTCTCCAAATCGCCTTTCTCTTTGTGGTCTAGGTAAGAGCGATAATCCCTATAATAATAGCGAACCCGTTCATTAAGTACGCGCCTGCAAGAGGCTCCTATCGCCCAGACCCAAAGTAAAAACTTATCAGCCTCGAAATATTTCTTATAAACAAAGAAGCGAGAAAATCAGCGAGCGATATATTACATGAAGCGTTACGTGAAAAGGCAGGCGCAAAACGTAATTCGGTCTCTTTTTAAAAAGAAAACGCAAGTGAACGTAGCCCGATTACTCAATGCGAGAGCGTCGTATAACCCGGCGATCCGTCTCGATGTCATCCCGCATCGCGCCCGAATCGGCAGCTGGCTCGCGGCTCTCGGGCGAACAAAGCTTTCGGCGAAATGCCCGTCGAACAATCCGGCGACGGCGCCTCGACCTTGGCTGCAGGAAAATGGAAATTCCGGGATCTCTCTCTCTCTCTCTCTGTCTGTTAGAGGCCTGCAGCTCCGCACAAAGGCCGCTCGCCTCGCGGGGCCTTTGAGAACCCCTGGCCTTTCTCCTCCGCCGGAGGGGGGAACGGCTCTCTCTCTCTCGTGCGGCCGCGTTGCCTCGCCGTCAGTCCGGCAGCTCTCGGCGCGCCGCCCGCACGCGCCGCGAGGCCCCCCGCGCGCCAGTCGCGTCCCCATGCGATCCGCGCGATGAAGGTGCGCGGCTACCCGGGCCGCGCGGTCCTCGAGGACCCGGAGCTCCTGGCCGACCCGGAGGCGAGCCGCGGCCGCGCCATGGAGCTGCTCTACGAGGCCAGCTGGCGGGAGTGCGGCCTCAGCTGCCGCAGCCGGGCCCCGCCGTCGTCGCCGCCGCCGCCGCCGCCGCCGCCGCCGCTGCCCCGGGCCCACTCCAGCGACGAGCTCCTCCAGCCCGAGAGCGACGACAGCGAGGAGGGCGGCAGCAGCCCCAGGCCCGAGCACCGCTCCGAGGCGGGCTTCTGCATCCCCAGGCCCCGGCTCATCGTCCCGGTGCACACGTACGCGAGGCGCCGCAGGACCGGGGCCCCGCAGCCCCTCAGGACCAGGAAGCAGATGCGGCCAGGTATCCTTGCACCCCTCAAAACGTGCCGCTTGCTTTTGTCCCGGCGCCGGCCGACCTACAAGCGAGCCGGAACTCTCCGCGAGAGGCTCGAAAACCCGATGACTCGCGGAGATCGGCGATTTTGCGAGGTGTGACTTTTCGAAAGTTCGCCCGGAGTTGAGGCTCCGGCTGACTAAGCGCCGACGCTTTTTTTTTTTTTTTTTTTTTTTTTTTTTGCTTCAAAGCTGCGCGCGGAGGCTCTAATCTCTCTTTTATTCATCGAGCAGGAACCTTTTTTCTTTGCATTTCGATGTAAGAAAAAGGTTCGATAAGAAAATATTGTGTTATTAATGATTACGAAACCCGGCGCAAGGAGCGTTAAACTCGGCGAAAAAAAAAAGAACTATCTAGTCCACGCAGTTTCTTACCGTCGTCAAGCACAATAAAGGAATTCCTGCCCAATTACCGAGAAAGCCAGGCCGATTTCGCGGCCGAGCAGTCCCGAAAGCCCCGTGTGTCCGGCAGCCGCGGCAGGACACGCAGCTGCCCCTCGACACAGGATGCGCGCGATCGGGAATTCCGCTCGGCCAATAAAAGCCCCGCGCGGCGTATACACCGGGGATTTTACGACTTCGGGCCCCGCGACTCCGCGCGCAAGAGTCGTGGGAGAGCAGGGAACGCACAAGTCCACGTGCTTGAAATTCTTATGTGGCCTCGGCGAGTGCGCGCTTGACGCGCGTCTGCCGTCTCGCTCGTTGGTGACACGCGCGCGGAAAAAAAGCGCGGAAGACCGTTACGCGCCGCGCTGCGTGGATGGTTGGGACACCGCCGGGCAATTGCTCCACTGAAATATCCAGGCGCGACTATCTTCCTCCGCGACTGCGATACAGTTCTGGCCTTCCTTCTGGACTGCTTTCCCGTGTAGCTTTTTTACTCTCGGCAGATTTTCTCCCTTCGCGCCTGCCACTCGTACTGTATACCGTTCTTATTCAATTTGCTTCTGCCTTTAAAATTTTTTTTCGTCCAAAGTCATTTCGATATCGCACGATTTTTTTTATTAAGACGACGTTAATCAGCAGAGCTAAAAGTTTATGTACAGTCTCTGCGATTTTCTCGAACCTCAGATTTTGCGCGTGACGGCTTTAACGAAAATAAATTGACATAAAGCAATGAAATCCCTCCGTCGTTACTCGCGACTGGCCAAGTTAAAAATAACCGGGGCGCAGACACGCGTTCAAAGAAAGCGCAATTAAAGTAAAAGTATTAAACGATGGAGGGAACGGCGTGCAGCGCGGAGAAGAAGGTACAAGGCGTGCGGTGTGTCCTGGATGCGTGGCGCAAATCCTTTGTTCTCCTGTACACGTTGACGGTTCATAAGAGCTCGATATATATCTCTCGAAGATACCGTCGCTCAAAAGCGAACGGGACTCCGGTTGCGGGTTAAAGAATTGAATAGTTTAGATAATCTCGATGCAGACGTTGTAACAGGCTAGGCTCGAATCGAGATATACTAATTTTAAGTAGACAGTTCGACGAGTAATTGGTTTTTAGTACGCTCAGCCGGGATGAAATATTATAGGATTGTCGTCGTTCGACGAATAATACAGCGAGTCAAAGTGAATTAATTCAGACTCTTCGTTGATGAAATTTTATTCTTAGACCTGGCATTTTAATAGTATTTGTTTCTGTGTAAAGTAGATAAAGTGTGTCAATAGTTTTTTTAGAAAATTTCAATTCAAGCTAAAGATGTTGAAGGAAAGCAAGTGTAAATGTTACAAAACTTCCGCAAACACTTTATTAATCAATATACGTATCTCGTACTTTTTATATTTGTGCCCTTGACTATATAAAAGATACAGAGTTTAATTCGAATAAAGCACACAAGATCTGAGCCGAAATGTTGAAATAAACAAGTGTCGAAATTTCTATACAACTTAGAAATGATAAATTAGAGATAAACGAGCTAAAATAATTCACGCATGTTAGCATTTAATACGGAAGAATATTTCAATAAACATTATTCATCTGAAAATTAGCGCAAGCAAATCAACGATTATCAGATTTTCATATAAAATATACTATCACTTTCAGTCAGAGAAAGAAAATCGCTTAGTTGTGTCACGACAAAGTAAGACGTTGTAATATGCGAATTTCCTATTTCTTATTGCAAAGAACAAGAATTGACACACTTCATTATTAGCAAGAACCAACCAGCATGAAATCTACGTAATACTGACAGTTCTTTTCTTCTGCTTTCAAAGCATTCAAGAAAAAAAAAAGATTTCTTACATTTTGCTAAACTATTTATAGGCTTTATAGACTTTATTACGCATCTATTGGATCTCGATCGGTTTTGCAATAACGTTTTAATTTGAAAGCCTATCAAAGATAACTAGATTAGCGCACTAACTTCTTTATTGACGCCAATAAATCCGATAGTTTTATTTTATAAGCAAGTTTAACGTCTTTAGAAATTAGCGAACGAGTCCGACTCCAACAGCAAAGGAGGATAACCGAGCTCCGCCTCGAGAGACGCTCGAAAGTCGTCGCGAACAATTGTGAAAAGTCGAAATCCTAGTAATCAACGCGCCGCGAACGTCAATTGTCTCCTCGGCGCATCGGATGCTAATGAAGCTACGTATACGAAAAGCTGGAAGGGAATATCGAGTTCAGGGTCGCCGAGGAAAAGTGCGAGGCGGCGCGGATGTTGCCACATTCCTCGCCTCGGCGTCTTTGCAATTCGGGCTTCCGAGAGGTATACTTGTAATACTCGGGGCTCGGCCGCGCGCCGTCAAAAACTGCCGCTCGCCAAAAGCAGCAGCCGGAACACCGGCGACTTTCTCCGGAAACCGAACGAGGCCCGCGCGCCTCGCGCCGTGCTCGTTCTCGAGGCTTTTCGCGAACCAAGTTTCGCTCTCTTCTCGAAGGAAACAATCGGAGGGGTAAACGATCTTTTGCGATTAGCTCTTTTCGGGGCGAGATTTTTTGAATATATAAAGCTTTCATCGATACTGCATCAATAATTGTCGCCTTTTAAAATTGTGCTCCAAACTTTCGATCAATGCATGATTAAATCTATATTGAAAAGTTTACGTTATTTACGTACTTCGATCCATTCCATTTAAAGCAGACGCCGAGAGTTCACTAAAATTTTCACAATGAAACTGCTCGTTTTACATGTGACTTGAACAAATGTCTCTTTGCTCCGTCGCCTCTCGCTTTAAATCGCGCTATTGTAGCGACTGACGATGCAGCTTTTTCTCAGCGATAGAGAGAGAGAGAGAGAGAGAGCGCAGGAATCCCATGCAAGTCCGCATAGACCGAGTATATACCCACACTGCGTGCGTTACTCGAGGGGGAGTGTGCTCGGGTCAGAAAGCTTCGGCGTTCCGCGCATGGGAGTCTTCTTGAATAACTCTGCTTGCGATGCGGTAGCTCGGCTGAGAAACAATGTGCGAACGAGCGATTATGCCGTGATTAATAGGTGGTGTTGTAAGAAGTGTGTTTTTATTTTGTTTTGCACGCAGGACTAAACAGGAAGTTCCTGTAGAGATTGGGTTTAAAAACTATAACAAATGACTAAATCTTTATTCTTGCGGACTGTCCTACTATTAGTTATTCTAGACTAACTGTAAATTTTAAAATTGTTACAGTCGTTATAATTTGCATCTAAAGCAGTTTTATAAGCGTAGCAAGTGAATGGAGATTCGTGACGTATCTCGCAGCTTGGTTCATTACAGCGCGTAAAGACACTGTACCACTTTTGTAGATATTACCCGTTCGAAGAACCGGCTCTCAAGAGAATATAAGCAGCAATAAGAAAGCACGTTGAGTTTGTCTAACTACGTATGACTCATACTAAAGTGTCGTAGTTTTGCGCGCTGCCTTTTCGCCTAGAACAATGCAGATGAACTAATTTTTTTTAATACACCCCGATTTATTTTATGCTTTGATTATTTGACGTGAACGCATTCAAATTAAGAAATCTAAGACTCACTATGACAAGCAAAGTTTTGCAATTATTAATTGCTGCCACACTGATAATAAATTGCTGTAACTCAAATTGCCATCACTGCAGCTATGATAAGAACAATTGCTTCTCCTGCAATATAGCAAAGTGGAGTAAGGAATCATCGGAGTCGTAGTAGCTGTAATTTTAGAGATGCATTAATACGAATCTAATAAATGTAAATTTATAAAAAATTGATAAATTTCTTACATTGTAACTGAATAATGAGACATTAAATCGGAGAGACCGATAAAAAAATATTCCTAAATAGTCCTACAAGGTTGATCAAAATATTTTTTCAAAAATTAACTTGAACATTAAAATATTCCAGTTTTTCAATTCAAGTTTTACAGTATAATTACTTGTATTATATTCTTCTCTTGTTAGAGCAAAAGTGAAAAAATATATAGAAAATGAAAAAATACAATTACAAACTTCCACGTGAATTAATTATTAGGCTTCCATTAGTCCCTCAAACAGTTCTTAAAGCCACGTTCACCCAAAAAACAATTCGCCAACGAACCCGAAGAAAGTTCCTCGAAAAGCCGCAGAGACGCGGTCGCACTATCACCGCGCGATCGCGGCTCGAAAAAGGCGGCGGCGGCGTTTTCGAGCGCCGGCGGCGTGAAAGCTCATTGTGTCGCGCGAGAGAGGCGCTTAGAATCTCCCCTCTGGCCCCGAGAGCCGAGCTGTTTGGTTAGCGAGCCGCGACTATATATCTCGCGGCTTTTCTCCTCCGGCGCGCGCGCCACTTGCGCAAGTTAACGTGGCGGCGGCTGCGGCGGCGGCGCCGCGCGCAAAGCGCGAAAACCGGACTCAATTCGACTCTTTTTTTTATTCTCCGCTCGTTCGTCGCGTAGGATAATGAACCTACATTTTTTTTTTACGAGCTTGGATCAGGCGCCGCGGCAGCGTGAGAAAGAAAATTTGCGTCCGAGTTCCGGGGCTCGGAGTCGGGAGTGTTGACTAACTGTTTTGTTATTATCGGCGAAGATTTGTAAACATCTTCTATCTGCCGATATTGAACTCAAGATTCTAGAATAGAAATTTTATATATAGTAAAAGAATAATTTTAAAGTGCAAATATAAAGAAGCTCGTTTTTATGGCTCTTTAATCTTATTGGTACAATTGTTTGAACTTACTTAAATAAAAAAAAAGGGGTAAAATATAATTTTTCTGATAATAATGCAATTTTTTCAGATAAATACTACCTTGATCCAATCAATAATTACAATCATAGTTCGAAGGCCTTTATTACAAAAAAAAACGTGCCTGTATAAAAAGGTCAGCTCTTGAAAAAAGCGCGCGAGTATAACATATAAGTAATCTTCGGATGCACCGCGCGCTAATTACAAAGCGAACTTTAACAGTTTTGATTACAAGCATAAAAAAGCCCGAGAGCAATCCTCTTCAGCCGCGTAATTACCGAACGGCGTAAAAAGCCATCGCGAGCGGGAAAGTCTTGGTCGAATCCAGCGTATGGAAAAAAATTCACCGCCACTCGTCATCGAACAATAAATCTTCCACCGCCCATTCCGAAAAGCTCAAGTGAGCCGGGATGTCTATTAATTTTAATAAGCACCGCTTTAGCGGGGCAAAGTTAATCCTTTGGAAGAGGAAGCGGCGGAAAACTCCGTTAATAAGCCGCAGCGAAGCGGCGAAAGCGCGCTGCGCGCGTGCGCGTTTTCACTGCGGAATGGTGTGCACGCGTTCCGGCTCGCCGGCGTCTTGCGATCTTCAATTTACGACGCATCCGCTCCGAGCGCGCCCCATTAATTCGCCTAAATAACCGGCGATTACTTTCGCCGAGCGCGCCTCCACCCGCGAGGGATATATTGGATAACCTCCTCCTCCTCCGTGACTTTCCTGCGTGAAAAATCGAGCGTAAGCGCGAGCGGCGAGTTCTTTTTCCATTTACATAACGCGCGTTGCGCGCGCGAAGTCATTGCCACGCGGAGTTTACCAATATCTGGGGAATATTTTGCAAGCGCCTTAGTCACCCGAAGCTTTTTTTTTCTACCGCGCGTTCAGCACCCGCGGAGCTGGTAAATGTTTAATAAATTGCTCGGCTCCGGATCGAAAGCCGTGTAGGAATGGTTTTCCGGCGCGACGCTCATGCCTTTTTCTTGTATGTATATACGCACCGCGGTCGGGAGAGGAGCGCGGTTGCTCTTTTGCCTTTGCGTCCTTTATTTTATGTACGGCAGGTTGTAAATTGTTTTTCTGCGTCGAAGAGAAATTACGTTACGTCTCGTTGTCGGGATTGCAAAATGTACAGTACCGACGCTTTTACTTCTACGCGATTTTACCGCGATTTTAGAGTAAAAAATTAAATATACAAGAACAATATTTCCTCCCTCAGTTTAGGGCGCGAGTTAAATTCCCCGTCAATTCGAATTTTTTGGAGGAGCGCCCGGGGTTATTGTGCTCGAGGACTCGCGTATTCACCTGAGCTGCGATTGACTAGTAATTACGATGGCGGCGTCGAACGTAGGAGTATTTTAAAGTCGATCGTTGCGGGTTTTACTCGCGAGCTTCGCACAACCTTCTTTCCGCAAGAGAAAATGACATCTGATGTAAAGCCTCCTTCATTATAGCCCCCTTGAAAATAAGCAAGGCCTCGTCTTTGAGCAGTCTGGAACATTCAAGGGTGCGAAACAAGCGCCACTACTCGACCTCTAGATTCAGACGAACTGTAACAAGAATCGTGTCCGACCAGAGGTCACAGACTTCATTGGTGAAAAATAAACCTTATGAAAAAAAGAACAACAAAAAAATGATAGGTTATTGGTGGTCAATTTATTTTGAACTGCTTTAAAGATTGCTAAATAAAATTCCGTAAATCTGCATATCGAACATCTGGCGCGTCTCCTTCCGACTGGGACCTTGCTGTTAACAGAGAAAAAGCATATGGCTTCTGGCTCGAGAAAGAAAGGAAACAGTATATAAATTTTCTAGAATTATTTTTAGTACAATGTTCTCCTCAGAATTGATAATACATCCTATGTTAATTGAATGTCAGAATTAAATATGTGGTCAAAAAAAGAATCTAAGCAAACAGGTAAAAGCAGATGGACAATCAAAGCTTTTAAATATCGACAAAGAATAGGAAATTCAGCATTTAAAAGTATAATAAGTAACTTTGGTATTCCAGAGATCAATTTTAACATCCAAATAGAGTAAAAAATGCAAAATCTTTTGTTCATTGCACTGAGCTACTGAATCAATGTTTATTTAGATTCTTTCATAATAAATTTTAATTTTATGCATTTCCGCCCTCCTTCATTCTTCGCGCACTACGAAAAATAATTGTCTCCGATCAAGCCATTGCTCTGGAGCACGCAGCTTCGGGTCCCTTTATTTAAATCATTGTTATGCGTTTAAATTCTTTGAGTTTCTCTAAAAATGATGACGGCAGGCACACAGAAAGAGGCGAAATAATCTCCTCGATCCGAATACATAACTTCACTTGCAAGTTCGGTTGATCAATCAATGTTAACAGCTAAAAGTATGCAACCTTTCCTGTTTTAACGTTGGTAAGACAAAATTCTTATCAATTTTCTAAATTCATGCGTGTCAGTGAATGTTAACTTTACAGATTGCAGTTTCCAACTGCTTATAAACTGGATTTCGAGCGATAACAGAAGTAGAAAACAAGGCTAATCCAACTAAGGATTACTACTAATTCTAGTTTAAGAAGCCATTGTCATAAAGATTCAATACTATAGATTAAATACTAAAAGTTTCAATTCATTAATTTCGATGCTTAAATTAGACGATAGAAATATCTTTGTACATAAACGTGCTATTTGCGGACCTATAAAATGATACTTAAACCATAAACTTTTACTGTTCGAAACGATTTCTGGAAAGTTTAATGTATTGCAAGATTTTAAACATGCCATCAAAGTGAATCTTTTTTATGAAATCGTCCGTGGCCGTATATCAACACTCGTGCAATCGTAAAAACACTTTACTGGAATGGTATACAATAAAGCCTATTATCTGTGTATTTTACAAACCGAGTGCTTAAATGTCATTTGACATTTGCCATCTTTTTTTTTATTTTAAAATAGCCGACTAGAAAGTATTTAAAAGTTTTATTAACTTAATGAAATATAAAATAATAAAACCGTCTATGCCTAGATAATAAAACAGCTTTAGGCACGCGTATATAGAGGTCAATTTTTAAATCCAATAGAAAGCATTCTTCAAGAAGTAGGAGTCGACGGTAGAAATCATGTCGAACGCAGAGCTGCCACATAAGCGTGCACACGTAGCTTTTCTTATTAAACGCGCTTTCTATTGTCATTGCTGAACGACTGAGTCAGACGCGTAACGACGTCGACCTTAATTGGATTAAGATTATAAATAATAAACCGCACGAAAAAGCGAGAGCTCTCATTGACGCTATTTTAAACGTTTGATTTTAGACGGCAAGGTGGAAGTATCGAGAGACGGAAAATACTTAAGCACCCTGGCGGAGGGTAAAGTGCTTGGCGAATTGGCCATTCTGTACAATTGTAAGAGAACGGCCACCATAACCGCGGCTACAAAATGCGACTTGTGGGCAATAGACAGACAATGTTTCCAGATGATTATGATGAGAACCGGCCTATCGAGACAGGCCGAATACACGGACTTCTTGAAAAGGTATTTAATGGCTGATTGTTTGGCAGTATTTTAAAGGTTACGATTTTGAAAGAAAAAAAACAAATAATTTTTAGTAAAAATCTATTTCGCAGACCTAACTTTCTATTTGCTTTGATTGAGAATCTAAAATTGAAAATTAAAAGAAACAATAGTTCTTAGCTTTGCAATGACATTTTTTTACGACCAAAAGACAACTCTTTTCATTTCGAAAAATTCTCAATTCATAAATAATAAATTATGTATGTTTTTTCAGTGTTCCAATTTTCAAAGCTCTACCCGACGAAACTTTAATCAAAATCTCAGATGTATTAGAAGAGGTAGGTACATTAATTTTAAGCGAGAAAAGTAAATTTTTATTTAGATATACTTTAATATAATTTTTTAAACTTTCAGACTTTTTATAACAATGGTGACTACATTGTCAGACAAGGCGCGAGGGGAGATACGTTTTTCATTATTAGCAGAGGTCAGGTAAAAGTGACCATTAAGCAGCCCGACACCACGGAAGAGAAGTTCATTAGGACCTTGAACAAAGGCGACTTTTTCGGCGAAAAGGCTCTTCAAGGGTATTTTTCACTGTAAATAGATTATGCCGAATGTTTTCGACTTTTACAACCAAAAATGCAGCATTTTTAATTTTGGCACTAATTTCTCATTATCTGACCAATCGTGCAGTCTACTTTGTTTGTGGTTTGCGTGTTGATTAATAATTCGTCAGGGATGTCACTCATATTTCAAATGCACATAACACCGACTTGATAAAGTTTCAAACTTTAATTTACCGATTTCCTAACATTTCGCAAGTAAACGCGACGTGGAATAAGCTCATTAATCAAAGTATTTATCAAACTTGCATGCTGAGTGAAATTTTGAAAGATTTACCGCTCGACTCGAAGCAGAAAAAGCCTGTTAGAATTATTGGCAGACGTGCCATTCAAAGTTCGAACGCGTCGATCGACGCGATTGAGAGAAACAAAAAACTTTCGGCATGATCCGTGTATCTTAACATGTGCAATTAAAAAAAAAGCCATCGATTATATATTCCATTATTATTCTAATCCGCATTGAAACATTGAAACAGAGACGATCTCAGAACGGCGAACATCATAGCGGACGATCCAGATGGAGTGAGTTGCCTCGTTATCGATCGGGAGACGTTCAATCAATTGATATCTTCGCTCGATGAAATCCGAATGCGCTACAAGGATGAACTAGTCGTGCGCAGAAGGTGAGAAAGAAAAGCTCTTTATTCTAATCGAATCACTGCGAGATTCGCGCGCTATTTTATTGCTAACTACTTTCCAACCCTCACCTGACCTTTGCTAACTGTGTTTCATGCCTAACTAAAAGGATGGGGGCGTAAGCGAAGCTATTCAACGTAAGTTTTACGGGATTTTATTCTCGAGATGTGCGCAAAATCACTGATTGTTTTCGGATTGTTACTTGAAAATAATTTTAACGGCAGCGAGGAATTCGATCCTTTGATATATAATTATTTTTCAGAAACTTGTAGTTACGTACAAGTAATGTTTGTCAGTTCAGTTTGCAATATTTTTTGCTTATTTCCTTTCACTAGCAATTATCGTCTGACTAATTATAGCTCCCGATTCCACGTTTGCCGAGTAAAAAAGTAAGGTTGTAGTTGGTAAAATTTTCTAAAACTAACTGTAATCATTGTTAAATTGACTTTTTTATCTTATCGGAAGATTGTTCATCGAAAATGGTGAAATAAAAGAGAAAAATTTGTAATACAATTTAAAGAATCCCGAGACAATTAGTGGTTATGTGTACTCACTGCAGATGCATGATTAATTTACTTAAATTTTATCAAATATATAAGCTTGGTGTTTGTAATTTTTTATACTTATACTTAAAAAGAAGCTCCATCGACGACTTTCCTTCCTGTCCTTTTAACGATACTTTTATTTACGACGGAGCTTCTTCTTAAAAAAAAAAACGTCCAAATCTAAACGATCGAAAACTCATTTCCGCTATAATTTGAAAAAGGTTGAACGAAGAGTTCCGGGACCTACGACTCCAGGACCTGCGCTCGCTGGCGACGCTGGGCGTCGGTGGTTTCGGCCGAGTCGAGCTCGTGCAGATAGCCGGCGACAATTCGAGGTCGTTCGCGCTCAAGCAGATGAAGAAGGCACAGATCGTGGAGACGCGGCAGCAGCAGCACATCATGTCGGAGAAGAGAATCATGGGCGAGGCCGACTGCGACTTCATCGTTAAGCTCTTCAAGACCTTCAAGGACCGCAAGTACCTGTACATGCTGATGGAGGCGTGCCTGGGCGGCGAGCTCTGGACGGTGCTCAGAGACAAGGGACACTTTGACGACTCGACAACGCGCTTT
Source organism: Ormyrus pomaceus (assembly GCA_900474385.1). Classification (NCBI taxonomy): domain Eukaryota; kingdom Metazoa; phylum Arthropoda; class Insecta; order Hymenoptera; family Ormyridae; genus Ormyrus; species Ormyrus pomaceus. The sequence continues at coordinate 75,178 of UCOM01000452.1, forward strand.
TATACCGCCTGCGTCGTCGAAGCCTTCGATTATCTCCACTCTCGCAACATTATTTACAGGGATCTCAAGCCTGAAAATCTGCTGCTCGATAGCCAAGGGTTCGTTCCATTTCGTTCGTTTTACTGATGATATGATAGTTATTTCAATACGACGTATTATTATATTGTATAAGCGGAAATATCATTGGACTATTTAGACAATATTGTAACTTGAATTTTAATATCAAGCCCCTCGGTTGATGAAACAAGTTCGTAAAAAATGACCCACATAGTAAACGAGATAAATTAGGTCCACTCAATAAGTCATTTTTCGTGTTTAAAGTAAGTGAATCTATTTTTAACCAATTTTTAATGATTTTCAAGTTTATTTTAGATAAAAATTTAAGCATCTTTGAAAAAACATACGCTAATTTATCAAATAAGAAATTTGTTAAATTGCCAAACTTTTTCATTAAGTAAGGCCTGCTTCCACTTAAACTAGATAATTTCAGAGTTATTTATGTTTTTTAAAGTGATTTATTAGCGGTTTCGTTCAGAAGTGTAAAGTAAAAGCCCTCACGCCAAGTCGTTATTTTTATCTGCTTATATATACATGTGTCATATTTTCACAGATTTCCGTGACCTTAATTATTATTTTTTTTATTTGAACAAGTCTTCACTTAAAGCTATTATAATGCGTTCATACTCGCTTTGTTAAAAAAATAATTGGGGCAGATATCGAATTAAAGCATGTCTATTTATAAAATGATATTTAATTATTACCAAGCATTAAGTTTTTATTCATTGCACAATCTGACAATAATTATTCATTTAAATTTAAAGAACAAGTTCAAGTGTTAATTATCTAAAATAACATTTATTTCAGGTATGTAAAACTCGTCGATTTCGGTTTTGCGAAGCGGCTCGAACACGGCAGGAAAACTTGGACTTTTTGTGGTACTCCGGAATACGTAGCTCCAGAAGTTATTCTCAATAAGGGTCATGATATCAGTGCTGACTATTGGTCACTTGGTGTGCTTATGTTTGAGCTTCTCACTGGAACTCCTCCATTTACCGGAGCTGATCCAATGAAGACGTACAACATTATCCTAAAGGGAATCGACGCCATTGAATTTCCCAGAACGATAACGCGCAATGCTACTGTTTTGATCAAGAAACTGTGCAGGTAATTTATATTAGAATTAAGCTTGCTTTGTTATTTTCAAAGTTACAGTTGATTTACGAAAATATCTCGGTTTTCAGAGACAATCCGGCTGAACGTCTTGGTTACCAAAAAGGAGGCATCAGTGAAATTCAAAAACATAAGTACGTAATGTGCATTATTTAAAACCAGAGTTGGATTAAGAATGTAGTATTAAAGCAAAATGTTTGACAGGTGGTTCGATGGATTCAATTGGGAAGGTCTGCGGGCAAGAACGTTAGAGCCTCCTATAATGCCAAAAGTCCTAAGTCCTATGGATACAACTAACTTTGATGAATACCCTCCGGATGCAGACCCACCGCCACCGGATGACATCTCTGGTTGGGATAACGATTTTTAATACCAGGATTCGATGAAAAGCCGTACGGCTCTCTAAAATGTATTTTTGTATTCGTCTACAGCGTATCCGCGGGACGGAAGAATAATATTTTTTATAATTGACAAACGTTGACCTCTGGAGTAAGGTTCAACTTTTGTAGACTTGTGGTAGGTCTTAAACATCAATCCGAAATCCTCGTTTTTGACATAATTTATTTAGGTCGAAGATCTCGAAATGAGGAATTTTAGGACCATGTTGTTGTTTACAACTGTCGGTTATTAAAGCGCGTTTCAAGACGCATAATGTTACTGCGTATAGTAATTTTTAATAGAAACCAAGGAGTGAGTCCGTAGCAAATACGGATCTCATAGTACTGTGAACTACTCTGTGACCGATCAATTATAAAATTATGATGGAATTCGTTAATAATTTTTAATTATAGGGAAATTTACTAATAAACATTAAGAGAATATTCTCTTAAACGTTTATCTTTTAAATTTGTATGTTACTGTTCAAGTCATGCGGTACGAATGATAGTTCTTATGTTAGAGTGTATCTGAACGAAATCAATTACTGACTCGATTAGATTTTTACAAATTGCGAGACGTAAGCCAGTGCGCCAAGTGCCATTACTGTACACGTTTTGTAAATCAAAGTCGCAGTTGACGCGCGTACACGTAAGATATAAACGGCTTAAAAAATTATCTTGCCATTCGTGTTGCAATCTACTATAAACTTGTCAAAGGCGGTCTTCGTAAGCAAATTGTGCTTCGAACATAGATCGTTTGAATTAATATTGTTGTTTGATTCGTTTTATAGTTTATTACGATAATTCTATTATAAAAATCTTTTACATAAAAATAAACCATGTAAATAATTTTTAGCAATATACAGATATATAAGGCATCTGATATAAATCATGATTATAATAAATTTTATTAATATTATATTCTACTGTGTTTTTTCTCAAGTAATTAATACACCGCATCCAAAAACATTTGTAAAAATTAAAAAAATTTTTAGCTAATAAAAAGTACATTTGCTTTATTATACTTTATTACTTTCATTTATTTAAGAATTAAAAAGATTTTGAATTTTAAAGTTTTGTACTTATACAATATTTTAGTTACTATATTAATAATTTTAGGTATATCATTTAAATAATTATCTTTCTACTTTATTTTATTTATAAATATCATTCCAGTAAGAGAATTTAGTAAGAAGTTTGTATATTTAAAGCAAGTTTTTTGTTGATAATTTTGTCAATTAAAATAGGCCTATTGGCACCAAAATCTATAATAAGATCTTATAAAATTTTATAATATTTTTTCAGCAAAGGTTCTAAATTTTTTTTGTTGCAGTTTACTCTTTTAGACTGAATATTCATTGGGATATACATAATATAGAAAAGGTTTAAATAAAAAAAAATACTGGACTGTCTCAAAATGATGTACATATTGATTAATGGTATTAACTATTTAAGGAATTCAAAAACACGGATTTAATATAGGTCTAAAAGAGTTATTGGAGGTTTGGCGGAGGTTAAAAGAATTTTTATATTAGAAAACATTGCAAAGTTACAAAAATGTGAGGCTGTCCTTGTAACCTTGCGGCATTTATATACTAGAAAACATATCGCAATGTCACAGCAAAATTCATGACCCGTACGTGTAAAGCTTGTTTTGTCAGACCAATGAAGCGTACATTTTTTTATGGCTTGGAGTATGCAAAATAATTATTTTAAGTACAGCAACGTGGCATTTTGCGCACACTCCACAAAGTAAAAAAAAATAGAATTTCACGCACTGAATAAAAAAAAAAAAGATTTTGTAAAATCGTCGATCGAAGAAAAAATAAATATACGTATCTCAGCGAGGGATGTGCAACGGAGACTCAATTCAGGAATTGGGAGCGATCGGCGCGTGCTTCGGGTCTGCTGTTCTGGCCGCTATATCTCTCGAACCACACCGTTCAATTATCTCGTAGTTCATCAATAATTGAGCAAAGATGAGATCAAAATTAAATAAAATTCTATCATATTCTTTAATAATTGAAGAATATTTTTACCATTTTTTTACGTAAGTTGTCGATCAAATATTTGAAAAAAAGTAGAAATATTAGTTTATTAAAAAATTATTAGTTACAGTTCATATAAAAATTATCTAATAATTTTTTACCCGTGTTTGTATATCTATATAGGGTGATCGCACCAATAGATGAACAACACCAGTAGATGGACAGTTTTATAAGTTATTATATCTATCAAACTAATTATTTTTTAAGTAAAATTTTTTATTTTAATTGCGAAAAAGTTTACTACAATGAAATTTAAGCTGATTCTTATCAACAAGTGTTCTTATAACATAAAACAAAGTATCTTCAAAAATAGTGTCCATCTACTGGGGTTTCTCTATGTATAAGCTATAATAATACCAATAGATGGACTAGTTAACTAAATGGAGATTGGCAGCTGTCCATCTACTGGTAATACGCGACTTTCGCATAATTTTTGCAAATTTTCAATTTAAAAAAATATTTCTAATACGTCCGGTATGTATTTACTGATAAATTGAAGTTTCTTGCATTCAATAATCGTACAAATTATTTTAAGCACAACAAATACGCATAAAAATCTGCTTAATACAAAGTATAAAAATCCTTAAGCGTCCGTCTACTGGTGCGATCACCCTACACAGCAATCACTCGTCGTTTGTTTACATCCGTGCACGCGCTGTATATCTATATTTATAAAATGTGCTATATCTGCTTAAAGAACTGCCTTAATTAAATTAATCTACTAAACGCAAAAAATTAATAACTTTGAACCTATTTAAGATTAAGATTAAAATTGCGCATAAACATTCTTCGGATTAAAGAAAAATTGAATGCTAACAGATTTTGTAAAATCGTCGATCGAAGAGAAAATAAATATACGCGTCTTAGCGAGGGATTCAGGACTTAGGAGCGGTCAGCGTGTGCTCTCTCGAACCGCGCCGTTCAACTCTCTCTTAACCTTTACCATGGCCGGTCTTGCCACTTTAGTGGTCATTTGGGGAGGGGGTAGTTCACCTGAGCATGTTGAGTCAAGTTGCGGGAAGAACCGCGTAAAAATCATCGGTTTTGACTCTTGTGCGAGATTAGCTGACAAATTCAACTTACTCTGTCGTAAAAATATTAGCTCGCTACGCGATCGCACGGGAAATAAAAGTTACTTTATTTTCAATCTGCCGGTGTGAAGACTAACCAGAAGATTAACCAAATAACTAGAAAAAATTCCACGGCATTCCTGAATACTTCTAGATACATACTGTATAGGCACAATTTGATTAAGGTAGTATGGGACAAAATTCGTTTTCTTTAGAATGTCCTGAAATTTTGCACACAGCTTCGTTTATGTACTTTACATGTGTGATTAAAATTTAAGAAGGATC